>JAODTR010004280.1:0-12167 GCA_025399935.1 Amblyopsis rosae | reverse complement strand
TCCCCCAGTCAGAGCTTGCTGATGTTGCTCGGGAAAGGGAAGTTTGGGGTCCCTTGCTGAAGCTGCTGCCCCCGCGAACCTGACTCCCGATAAGCGGATGAAGATGGATGGATAAGTAACTAGTAACTTATTACAATTTCTGAGTAACTTGCCCAATACTGCTGTCAATCAAACTCTAGCGAAATGTCCATTCTGTCCATCTGGTCATCTTTGACAATGCCTTTTCATTGCTCTCTTCATGCTTTAAAGGCCCATTAAACATCCCCTGATAGCAGCTGTTCTAGCACAGCATACATACCCTGTGCCTTAGTTGTAAACACGACACCCACGCAAGCTAAAATGGCTGCTACCAAACATTGAATCCATATCTCGCATCATGTATATTATTTAAAAATAACTTTTAAATTAATAACCGCTAATTAAACCCCACCAGTATCTGTGTTGTACAGTACATGTTTGTCTGAATGAACTGTAAAGTCTCCCCCCCTACCACATCAAGGTGCAGACGGCCTGATGGGCGTGTACCTCTTCATGATCGGCGCCTACGACCTCAAGTTCCGCGGTGAGTACAACCGGCACGCCCAGGCGTGGATGGACAGCTCCCAGTGCCAGGTGATCGGCTCGCTGGCCATGCTGTCCACGGAGGTGTCGGTCCTGCTGCTCACCTACCTCACGCTGGAGAAGTACATCTGCATCGTCTACCCCTTCCGGTACCTGACGCCGGGCCGCCGCCGCACCGTGACCGTGCTGCTCGGCATCTGGGTGTTCGGCTTCGTCGTCGCCTTCCTGCCGCTCGCCTGCAAGGGCCTCTTCCGGAACTTCTACGGCACCAACGGTGTCTGCTTCCCGCTGCACTCTGAGCAGCCGGAGACGCCGTGGGCCCACGTGTACTCCATCGTCATTTTCCTGGGTGAGGAGCTATAGCCAGCCAGCTAGCTAGCTAGCTAGCTAGCCAGCCAGCCAGCCAGCTAGCTAGCTTATGAATAATGTGGGAGACCAAGCTAGGTTACCTTAATGGATACCTTAATGCCTGCCCGTAAGACACAGGACTCTAGTAAGTGAATTAAAGAGAATAATAAATAAAAATATACTGCTCTGCTGTGGTGCCTGAATCATTGAAGCATTTGACGAGAAGCAAAATGCTCAGCAATGCTAGGATAACCAAAAATAATGAATTTCATTCATCAAAATACATCTGGGAATTAAATAACAGTGAAACGTTTTATAGTGATTTATTTTTGTGACCCAATACCTATATCTTATATGATTATTTTCCATATAAATGTCGTGGTTTCTCCCCCCTATAGGCCTGAACTTGGTGGCCTTCCTCATCATTGTCCTCTCCTATGCAAGCATGTTCTACAACATCCAGAGAACGGGAACCCAGGCCACTAAATACAGCAACCACATCAAGAAGGAGGTGACCATCGCCAAGAGGTTCTTCTCCATCGTCATCACAGATTCCCTCTGTTGGATTCCCATCTTCATCCTGAAGATCCTGTCTCTCCTGCAGGTCGAGATTCCCGGTACACTAGAGGAGTTGTGATGGAATTATGATATATGTATTTAATAATAATAATGATAATATATTGTTTATTTGTCTAGCACTTTTCATAAAGGATTTGCAGCTCAAAGTTCTTATATATGCACATTGGTGCTTCACAATGAGAAGAACAAGGAATAATGTAAAATATAAAAAAGATAACACTTCCCTTGAGGCAGAACGCATCATTCCCATTGAATGCTGTTCAGCTTGGCCTGTATAGCTTCCTCGCATCTATACAAGTCCACAAGCTGACGTTTGAGATTAAATATTCCATTTGGTCGCTGTGCAAAGCAGAGTCATCATGTTGCATTTTATCTTTTGTTCTTATGAACTCTGTTTGAGTTCCATTGCATCTTACAGACATATTACAGTTGCCACAAGGTTTGTTGGTGACGATCTAAATCCACAGCACTCAAACTAGCAATGTAAACATTGGAACATGATGGATATATGATGCATGTATAATGTGTGTCCGTACTGATATATTTTACTAATTAAATAGATTGTTCAAATGGAAAATGTAATCCATGTACAGTATGTTAGCAGATGAGGAAGCTATACGGCCTTCAAATTCATTTGAAAGTGCGTGTGAAATATTTAGGACCACCCATTCTGGAAGGGTCTTTAGAGTTACAGTGTGTGTGTTGCTCACACATGTATTATATTCAAATAGAATTAGCATCTTAGCGCATCATCTCATACTGTAAAGCGCTTTGGATAAAAGCGCTATATAAATGCAGTCCATTTACCATTTATGTAGCTTTTATAGTTTGTATGACTTGCAATGCAAATGTGACTTAATATTATACTTGATATTAACTATAAAAGCCAGTTATATATTTTGGCAACTAATTCCCTAACAACCGGAAGATTGCAGAATTATGCAGGACGAAAAGCCACTGATCCTGTTAAAAAATAAAAATGGTTAAGCCAATGAAACCATCTTCTAAATGTAATGCAATCAGATGTAGCCTAGTAATGGTTGTAAATCCTGTATGAGTTATCTACATGTGTATTTAGTCCTCTTCTCATAAAATGATATACTTTTTTATATACCATATGTTATTTTTGTATAGGTTAAACTAGGAACAAGAGTTGAACATTAGCAGTAGCTATAAACCTTCTGTGCAACATATCGGTTTCAGGCTCGTACTTGAATGATGTTACATTGAATTGTCCCTACAAAAGCTAGCAAGCTACACAAGGAGTGTATAAGGAGTGTATAGCTTCATTTGCTTTCTGACCCTGACTCTCAATCTCTGATGACTGACTTTGATGCTGTGACACTGTAGTGTTGCACATCAAAGCTACGCAGAACAGGCCACCGTTATCTCTATAAAGCACACATACGTAGACTCCCTCTCTCTCTCTGTTCTTGTCCAATCTCTCTCTCTCTCTCTCTCTCTCTCTCTTTTTCTCACTGCATGCTGGGAGTTTGTGTTCTATCGACAACGACGGCAAACTCTGCAAGAGACGTAATATCGCAGGCAGTGTAAGGAAATAATTAATAACCATCTTACCTGGCTGTTGGAAAAGCAGTAAAGGAGTAAACCAATTAACCTGAAACGCATTCACGCTCCACACACCCGCCAAACACTCGAGTTGAAATAGCTATCAAACCCAGTACACTGTAGAACAAGTCCTTTTGGCAGTGGACAACAGATTAGCCATGACAATATTGTTTATGGCTCTCGACTAAACAAAGCAGTAGTAGTCTATCTTCTGTATTTGTACACCTTCTAGTTGAAAGTCGTATAATGTTGGATGACAAGTGTAGTGGCCTTTAACTATACCAATCAAATGTAATAAGCAGGAGCGCTTGTATCGGACGTGTGTTCCAGGCTACAAATAAGCCAATGTCCAATGCTTGTCGTTTGGATATTGCCAATCAAATATTAGCTCCAACAACGAGGATGCCATTTATCTCTGCTGTTTGTACCATCTACACATATAACTGTGTCCAGGATTCCTGCGTTAATACCTAATGAAAGTCTAGAGAGAGAGTCTAGTAGATTTAAACTCTTCGTCTAGGATGTGAATGATTACGTGCTATATTTGATTGATCCAGCGTAGACATTAGACCTCTGCTTTAAAGTGACATGAAAGATGGGATGCAATGATTTGAATGGTGTCGCAGGACATAAGCGCATTAGTTGTCAAAGTTTGTGCTGTGAGTGACTATAATCATTTGTGTTGTCTTGGTTACCCACATGGTGTCATTTACTGGACTATCCTTGACTGGACTAACTGGTTGATTATGTGGAAAAAGAGAAAAGCTGTGTAAAAACTCTCCTCCTCTCTCTCTCTCTCTCTCTCTCTCTCTCCCCCTCTCTGTTTCTCTCTCTCTCTCCCACTGCTCCACCCCCTTCCCCCCAGGCACCATCAGCTCCTGGGTGGTGGTCTTCATCCTGCCCATCAACAGCGCCCTGAACCCCATCCTGTACACACTGACCACACGCCCCTTCAGAGAGACCCTGCTGCAGGTGTGGGCCAACTACCGGCAGCACCGCCCCCTGCTGGGCGGGGGTGGCGGTGCCTCGCCCGACGATCACCACCTCCACCATCACCACCACCAGCCCTCGCTCACCTGGCAGGAGATGTGGCCCCTGCAGGAGCCCAGCCGCACGCCACCAGAGCCACTCGCCGTCCAGCCCGCCACTACCTCCTGGGGCCCGGGGAAGGAGACACCGCCGTCTGCGGCGCCCGGCGACCGTGGCATCTCAGCCAACGGCACGCACTGATCGTTAACGATGCTTTGTGTTCATCACATTTAAGTCCACTGTGTGGGCTCAGATGCTCATTTAGTTTCTTTAAAGGTGTAGCCAGCTATTGCAAGCTAATTGTAAGCTAATACACTTTTTGTCAAATTCACCAAATACCTCCTCGCATTCCGCTGTCTTACCCTTCTCTGTGTGTGCTGAAACAATGATCCCGTACGTCTACACAGCTCCGTATATAAGAACATAAACAATAATACCCCTTGGCTTCACAATGCGTTTCAATGTTTTGGGCAGAGCTTCTGAGGGAGTTTGTTTTGAGTTGAGCTGCAAAAGGAACTTAGCAAAGTTCCTCGAGAATAACTAATAACTAACCCTGCCTTTAAAGGTATAGTCACACACACACACATTGGAAACACATTGGAAACACATTGCGAAGGCTAGGATATTGTTATTGTGCGGTGTGGTCTGCACCACTTTGTTTGTGTTCCTATTTACGGAGCCAGGGCAGTGTAGAAACACCAGATTATTGATGCAGCACACTCGGAGAACAGTAAGAAAGTGAAATGCGAGGAGATATTTGGTGAATTTGACAAAATAGTGTATTAGCTTACTCTCACTATACCTTTTAATATTTTTTATTTATATATTTTAATATCTTGTTTTTTTTATATTTTTGTAATTTATTTGCAGAAGATTGATCCTTTCTAGGAGTTTTTGGTTATACATTATTGTATTCCGATCATGTATTCCTTTACACCTTACTTCCTGGTTTTCATCTGCGTGAAAATATGAAGCGATTACTGTCCATACCCAGGTGCAGATGATGCAGTAGCCCGGGGGGGGGTAGCTTGCACCTGCAGATGGTGCCACCAATTGCACACAGTGGCACTGTCCATACCCAGGGGCAGATGGTGTAGCTCACCCCAAATTAACCCCAAATTAACCCCAAATGAACCATGTATTACAGTATATGTACGTGACGATACTTTAATGTGAACTGGAGCCAGAGGTGGACACTTGATACTGGAGCTTTTCCTTTCGTCAGTGGTGCAGGTTTGCCACAGCGGTGAGCTGCATGAAAATCTATTTTGAACTAATTTATGGTTTATAAAGGCCCGTATACACAGTACATCTGAAGGGCCCGTTTTTATTACTTTGTCAAGACCTGTTTTTCAGCAAAAGGTTGTTCTATTGGCAGCAAGACAGATGGAGGGTGGTTTGTGTTTTCCCTGGTTGCATTAGTGGTCCACTTGGGATGTAATATATGATATGCAGTGAGGTATAAGAAACATGTAGGTGTATGAAGTGCAGTGAATTAAAGTGACGTTTCTTATTATATCTATGCTAGCTTCATGGAAACATGTTTCATTCACCAGGCCCTTTCAAATTAAACTCCCAGATGTGAGAATGCCTTTGTATTTCCAAACCAATGGGCTTAATTCAGATTGATACACTATAGAGGACAATGTGAACGCAGACCTTTATCCTTTAATATCTACAAGATCCACGAAAGTGCATTTTGATATTGTATGCTTGAACAAAACACAAACCAATCAATTATTTTTTTAATCATTCTTAGATACAGAACTACAAATAACCACGTCATGCACTGTGAATTGCAAATTAGTGGTTGTAAGTTGCATTAGCACATTTTTATTATCAAGCCTCAAATCAATTCAAAACATTGTGTAGCGTAGCATTTATTTTATTTTGCTTAAAAATAGTCTACTGAAACCAGTAGACCTGATAGCAGCAGATAAAAAGACTGGAGGATATTTTATAATTATAATGTGCTAATAAATGGGATAAAGATTCAATACATGTTTTTGTGAAAATGAGGTCTCCATCTTTTTATCTTGTAGCAATTGACTCCTCCAGAGAGAAGGTGTGAATTACCCATTAAGATGGGTGTTGGATCGAATAGGGGTGAGAACCAGAGGGGTAAGTAACATCTTGGGTGTAACGGAGATGGATATATCAAATTAAAGCTAGTTTTTTCTAACTGCCAAAAGGGCACAATGAATTCTTTATTATTCATTAAAACCCAGAAGACTTAAATACTGATCGTATTAAGCCAGTTGGTGCCAGAAGAGCGTAACTGCACTTACGCCGTTTTTGGCATTGAGAAATTTACTTTTGGAAAGAATGTGGTTAAGCTTAATATTATATTTTTTATCACAATAGATTGTTTTCTTTTAAACTGTATGCTATGCTTTGTTCATATTGCCATCAGATGGGCCATGTATTTAGATGAAATGGATGAAATGTTGGTGCCACAAAAGCACGTGAATCTCCTGTGAAGTTGGAGAAATGTAAATTGCGCTCCTCTGGTTCTCACCGCTCGATATGTTTGCATGTACTGTACGCACTAAGGTGTAGGTTGTGGCATGCTAAGCACAATTGCAGCACAACTGAAGGAAGGGTTACCCTGCCTTGCTCACAGGCACATAGGCAGTGTTTTGGTGATGTGTGAGGGGACGACAATATCCCAGCGGGTCTGAGGATAAATTGGCAAGCTTCTCCTGTTTCAAGACAATAGCATACAACATTGTGAGTAAGAGTAGTATATTTATTGTACAGAATAATTACTGTAGAAGCTTGTTTGTACATACTGTAATATGAATGTGAATTATTCAAATGAAGAGTTGCCGCCCATAGACAATATTGGTTACCGTTTCTTTTGCTCTGTTAGGCTATTATTTATTTCATATATTGAGTTTATTTTCCATTTTGGTATGTAACACCTGACTATCAGGCTATATACACACATAAGCACAGTGTACAGTAAATGTACATTTGTATAGGATAAAGCAAATATTGTTCATATGAGTTGTAGCCTGTAGCCTATTATTTTTCTTTCAAATCCTCCAATACATTTTCTGACAAGCCACAGCGGTAGTTGGTTTGCAGGCTACATTGCACGCAGTAGTAGGCTATAGGCTATTTGATATTAAATAAAATCTTATGTGTGTATTTTATTTGTTGTTCTGTCATGACTTTTAATAAAATGTTACTTTAAAAACTTGGTTTGATAATTGCTAATGGATATTTTAAATAGGGCATTTATTGTGTTGCATTAAAATCTATGTTCTAGTTTGCAGGACTGGTCAGAAGGAACTTATATGCATACACCTGCATGCAGCTCAGCAATTTAAATGTATAAAATGTCTTACATCATGTTTTCTACATGGTATAAGTGTTTCCATATGCTAAATATGTTTAATATAGATTAACCTTTGGTTTACTTTTGTTACTTTTGTTATCAATGATGCTATTATACATAGACCTACATTATGTTATTATCGAATAGATAAAAGCTGTAGTAACGGCCATAAACACCATTGGCGAAAACGTGTATGGACATGCTCTTATAGATTCAATAATGATGAAAGTCATTAAACAATAAAAATAGTTTTTCCTGAAGGCGGTGGAGTAGAGAGGCGGGACTATGCGCATATGGGACGCAGCCAGTGACGCAATACTGATCACCGCCAACAAGTTTCTATGTTGTCTTTATGAGACCAGTTTGTAAGGCAAGACTAAATGTGTTGAACAAACGAGCATATGCAAAGACATTCACACCAAAGGGACAGATTAATAACGTGTATCTGTAGGACTGCGGCTGCTTTTCGCTACTGTGTTGACACAAGCTAGCTGGGTGACTTTCTACCATGTTCCCAGCAAACAGATGCTCTTTACAAGGTGAGCTATCCCAACGTGTTGAAGTCATAACGTCACCTGTCACACACGGTACACGGTTCTGGCTGCGATGTTACAGCGCATTTCTCATGCTTATTAATACTCTGGTTCTTTATATTTGCTTCCAACAGTTAACGTTAGCATTATCGCGTTAGCACGTTAGCATTATCCACAACATGGCTAAAGGTTGTTAGCGTCGTGCTAATATCTGGGTCAAAGTTGAGTTTAATATAGGGCATTGTGTTCCTGGTGTATACATACTGTTTACCATTGCGTTTTCATCTTTTTATTAAACAGACCCTGTGTAGTTAATGCCTAAAGATGTTTTGCAGCGTCACAGTGTTTTATTTTGACTGGCACTAAATATCTGCCACTGACGGGATGCTTATTTATTTTATATATGATAAATAGGGGACATTTCCTTAACATTTGCCCTCGTTTGTTATTTATTGCTTGGGATACCTTGAGTGCTTTGGCCATTAAATAATGTCAAACATACGTTTAGACAGCAATTCTGTATAAAACAAAATACTGTGATCGTGTGAGTTGCTTGTTGACAACATGAAGTTAAAATAGAAATGTCAGTAAGTGATGAAGCACTGCAATTCGTCGCTTGAACTGAATTTAGGTTTATGTTATGTGTACTTTTGTTTGTCTGTATGTTCATTGGATGTGACAGCCGTGTATTTATCATGTCCAAAGTGAAAAAAACAAAACTGCAATCTCCTCTCTTCTCTGAGCCCTCTCTCTCAGCTCACCGGTGTCTCAAGGCCTTGAGACTTGCTCGTGTAGATCATGCCACCTCTCAGCTGTACCGGGCCATTCCCAGGTGGACCAGCTCTTCATCTTCGGTGTCACGAATAACCACACACTACACCGTCCACCCACGAGAAAATGACCCACGGTGGGAGGGTAAGCCGCCATGTTGTGTACATTTGACAGTAAAAGTCAACGCTGGCAGTCTGGCAACCAAACAGCTTTGTTTATTTGGTTGGTTGTGGTTGTCAGCTTTAAAAATTTAGTAAAATAAAAATACACGGTCTTCCGTTGCCCTGCAAATGAAACCAAACTTGATTGGTACAGGTCAGTGACAGGGGTTCCCAATCTTTGATGCCGGCTGTGACCCCCCAAAATCACAGTTCCAAAGACTGTTAACTTCTATCCCTGAATGTGGTTGAAGCAGACACAATATTATTTTCTAGTATTTTAATGTAGGTGCAACCGGGGTCTGTCCCACTCGGGATGCGAAGTCGCTCTCTACACAGGACAGCGGACGCTCTACACTTTTTAGGTGTTTGAGGAGAGTGAGACATAACTTCCCTGCGCTAACCAGCCGACCGACCACCGTTACATAGACTTGTAGCAGAATACATCAGTCAAAGTAATGTATATAAACTAGTAACAATTATGACAAAAATATGTTATTTTTTTAATTGTTTATAAACCAATCCCCATTATGGAAACCGCTTATGTAACAAACAGTTTTCCCCCAAAGCAACAATACTTAAATGTGTCCACAGTAGATGAAGGCCAAACGCCAGCAAGGGAAGAGATCCTTTAAGAAAGGAAACCCCTTCAAAAGATGAAGTATGCTTTGTCATCAGTGACCAAGGGTTGAAAGCCAGTGTCTTAAGGTATACTTCCAAATGTGTGGCCTCGCATCATGCAGTACTATATGCAGGCACATCGGCTATTTCTGTATACAAAAAGACGTGCTTTGGAATTAGCGCTATTTATAACTACAATTTGTATGTGCACACATAGTTTCCTGTGAACAACACTGGTGTTAACTCATTTAATTTATTTGCTGGAAATAAATCATGTATTTTTATATGCCTAGAACACTCATTTGTAAGCATAGAAAAGGTCATCCATCAACGTCTGTAGTGGGCTTCAGGTTGTGGCACATTCCACGCGGACAGAACTTTTGGATGTACACAGACCCAGACAATTTGCATGACACGCACCGGCCGCGGACCCAGACTGGTTTTCATTTACATCAGTGGTTACCAACCTTTTTTGTCTCATGTACCCCTTGAGCTGTTACACAAAGGCAATAGTACCCCCATACTCGTGTGTTGGTGCTTCTCCTAAACGTGTTCTATTGAACACGCTCACAGTATGAGTTAGCATCTAGATTATTTGATTGTGTTTTTTTTTGACGTGCACGTGAACTGCAGAGCGGTGTAAAAATTGACATCCACCCTGGAGAATTATACAGTAGATGCAGCACTCTTGCATACCTAGCCTACACATTTTACTGTAGCAATCGACATTCATATGATTTTGTAAATCATTTGGAACCCTCCAGTCTTTCCCAGTACCCCTTGCAAACTGCTCAAGTACCCCTGGTTGGGAACCACTGATTTACATCACACACACCGGCCGTGGCCCTCTGTGGAGAAGTATACCTGGGCCTTTATTTTGTGTCTCCCCCTTCACTGGGGTCTCCTCCCCCAGGCGTGGAGATGGAGAGGTTTGCGGACGAGGCCGATGTGGTGATAGTGGGCGGGGGGCCCGCGGGTCTCTCAGCAGCCATCCGTCTGAAGCAGCTGGCCAAGGAGCAGGAGAAGGAGCTGAGGGTCTGCGTGGTGGAGAAGGCCTCCCAGATCGGTGCCCACACACTCTCTGGAGCCTGCCTGGAGCCCAGTGCTCTCAGTGAGCTGTTCCCGGACTGGAAGGAAAGAGGGGTGCGTGTCTGTGTGTGTGTGTCTGTTTAAGGCGTGCACAATATTTTGATTCAATATCGTTTTTGCAATATCGTATCGAAAATGTTGCGGAAAGTATGCAGTATGTTGTTTTTTGGAAAGATGCGTCTGTTGGCTGTGTGTGTGTGTGGCTGTTGGCTGTGTGTGTGTGTGTGTGTGTGGATGTTGGCTGTGTGTGTGGATGTTGGCTGTGTGTGTGGATGTTGGTTTTGTGAGTGCGTGGATGTTGGCTGTGTGTGTGTGGATGTTGGCTGTGTGTGGATGTGTTGGCTGTGTGTGTGTGTGTGGATGTGTTGGCTGTGTGTGTGGATTTTGGCTGTGTGTGTGTGGATGTGTTGGCTGTGTGTGTGTGTGTGTGTGTGTGTGGATGTTGGCTGTGTGTGTGTGGGAGTTTGATTTAGACAGAAAAGTAAATGTGTGGTTTAGGAAGACAACACGTCAATTGAGGTCAAAGAGGAAACATTAGTGTCCAAAAGTGCCTCATCAGTAGCTTGGAATTACTGTTGTAATAACTATCTACAGTATGTTGTAAGACTTAAGGAAACTTGTTTTAATGTTATTTTAATATTTTATAGATATTGCAGTTTTTGTGATCTTTATTGCAATATCACATTTTGTCTATTGTGCAACCATGCTGTGTGTCCGGCTGTCCAGCCATCTGTCCTAGTCCCATTGGTGGACCGACTGATGGTAGAATTGCTGTTGCTTTTTATATAATGCTGGGCACAGATTAGAAATGCACCGACTGCGTTTGTCTTGGCTGATGTGTTTATTCCTTCTTTTTTTTACCAGCTAATCATAACTCAAGGACATGTGTGTTTGGTAGATTATTTCTTCGTTGTAACAATGCTTCTTGGCAATAAATATTATGGAAAGTTCCATAATTTACCTAAATGGTGCCACATTTGTAAGGAACATGCATTTGTGGGGTGAGCAGCAGAGCTGAGCATGTGGGTTGCACCCATGACAAATCTACTCTGACAACTCCAAACAGCTTTTCTTTGCTGTTGACTCTTGCTTGGCGGATTGGATGATTGAAGTCTGAAGACATATCGGCAATATAACAATGTATTAATTTAACAAACGGGAGCGTCAGTAGCGTGTGGCAGAACCACACACAGTCACAACAGCCTAGCACCTCCTCCACATGCTGGTCACCATGGATACACACTGCTGTGGGGTGGCATCCCATTCTTCAAGCAGCATTTGTCAGAAGTCAGCCAACGTGGTTGTGTCGGTCACTCTGGCACCATCAACATTCCCAAGTAGGGCTGTCGCGGTAACCGCAAAATTGGAATTCCGCGGTGTTGCTAACCCAACCGCAGACCGTGGAATGCTACCGCCAGTACCGCAAACCGCACTGTTTACATTTTATTTTTCCATGGAGGCTAGCTAGCCCATCGAATATGATGTCTGCTCTAGGGCGTGTGCGCTATCTAAGCACAAATTCCCCCCAGCCCCATATTAGCCGGTTGTAGCTTCTTATAATACATC
>JAODTR010004279.1:0-12168 GCA_025399935.1 Amblyopsis rosae | reverse complement strand
GATGTATTTTTGCGTAGTAAGATTGTTGTCTACATTCATGGTTCTTTTGCCCATCCTATAAGTTGTACATACTTTGGATGAATAAACCTCATTATAAATTTTACCCTGACGTGCACCCTGGTTATTCCTGGCTCGGTCCGCCACAGTGTCCCTGCCTGGACATACGTGTCCCTGCCTGGACATACGTGTCCCTGCCTGGACACACACAGCGTGAGGTACGATCCCAGTCGAGGGCGGAGCTTGTTAACAATACATCCAGCAGCCTGCTTCTGCTGCAGTAACAGTGATGATCCACCGGGGGGAAACAGCGGGGCGTTCAAGTCCGCCCACCCACTGAACGGTGGGAGCAGAGGCTGTGTGTGTGTGTGTGTGTGTGTGTGTGTGTGTGTGGGGGGGGGGGGGGGTGCTGGCCTGCAGTCTTGTCTGCTTCCTGCCAGGCCAGACAAACGGGGGCCCCCGGTGGTCGGGGGACGGTGGTCCTGGTTTGAAGTGGTTACGGTTGCCTGGCGACCGCACCAAGCCTCCCTGTCGTCGCCATGGAGATGCTAATTATTACGAACGCAGCCCACCACACTACCTGCCCTCAGTCAGACTATTTATAGAAAGCGGTGGTCCCGTGGCGAGTCAACGCAGACCTCCACCCTCGTGATGTGACCCGTGCCGTCGCTATGGGAGATCCGCCTGCGAAACCACTTTCGCTGGATTACAGAACAAGGAAAATACGCCATTTCCTGGCTACACGGGCTCTCCTTGAAGTCTGACTGTCGTTTCCTCTTCCCCCATCTCTGATCTGTTTATATGTGATGGGGAAAACACAGGGTTGCGGTCGCTAATGCGAGGGGCTGCCGTGGCAACAACCGACCCGTCACCGTGGTAACAGGTCAACCGGGACTGCGCAAGTGAGAGGGTAAGTGAAAGTAGAGGAACACAGCGTTTTGTGGGCGTGTCCCGACGAACATGATTTATTCAAGCAAATAACTTTTCTTCTGTTCATGGTCGGCATTCACATTCCAAAGGCAAATTCAAAGAAAATAGACCAAAAAAAATTTTCACAAACAGGTAAGTGCATCTTAATGTCAACCAGAATAATTTAGTTTAGAGATACACTATTCATTCACAACCAGATTAATTTAGTTTAAAACTACATTATTTATTCACAACCAGATTAATTTAGTTTAAAGATACATTATTTATTCACAACCAGATTAATTTAGTTTAAAGCTACACTATTCATTCACAACCAGAATAATTTAGTTTAAAGATACACTATTCATTCACAGTCTATCCCTAATTTACCTACAGCAACCAAATAACCCAACATAAGAAGGTCAAAACGAAAGGCTTTAATTAATTGACAGTAGATTGAAGCTTTATTTTATTAGCTCAAACAACCAGATGAAATGGACATTTACTTTTTTGGAAACCTTTTTGAGATCTTAGCTTTAAACTCTCTCCAAGTCTCACATGAATCACAGGTGCAAGAAACCCCCCAAAATGCCTCACTAAACTCCCCTATAAACTGTCAATATACCTTCTCCCCTTTCTCTCCTGAGAAACCCTTCTTCCCTTCATCTCCCTACAGGGCGGACAAGAGACGTCATTTCAAAAAATAGCAAATGGGCACAAATCAAAAGGACCAGCGTGGCTCCCGCCCATTGACGATGATGTGACAGACTTAAAAAGAAATGTGACGTCCTATAAATCTCCCTTCTCTAAAAAGGAAAGCTTCCATCCTATAGGTCCCACCTCTGCAGAGAGATGCGATGGTCTTTAGGTGGAAATGAGTATTCCACAAAACGGGAATCAGTGGGGAATTAAGACAGGGAAAGTTTGATATACGAGCAGAGAAAGCATTTGAAGTAGACGGATAATATCTCAACCAGACTCAAGGTTAGTGTCGTGGCATCTAATGCTTTTATAACATATTAACCATATTAACATTTTTAACATATTAACACTATCCTAGATAGAGTGAAAAGTCTGTCAACACACTATACAAAACTTGAATGTGTCCACAACATAAATAACGTGGCTCCAACAGTTAATCTACAATCAAAACACCAAGCTTCATTCTGTGACCGCCACAAGCTAGCCTCGTGAGACCATGCACAGTGGCTCTGACCAATCAGCTATGAGCGTAGTTCAGGTGTCATTCAATCGAGTGCCTGCCCTTTTCAAAACAGTTCCAATGGAGATGGTTGGTGTAACAAACTGACGCGTCAAGTTAGCCACAACCTGCTGCCACTCACAGATATTGTCAGTGGCAGGTAAATCTGCGGCGAGAGACCAGTTTGATCACTTGTGAAATAGGCCCGGCTATACGAGGCCTGTTTTACAGTGCTGTGCCTTGGCAAGCATGCGTAAATACTCTTGTGTCAGTGGCAAACACATTACATTTATGATCAGAGCACAGGCGGTAAATTAGTCTGGGAAAAATCTAGACTATGTAACAGATATATGACCTTACCTTAATTCCCTGGTCTCCCTTTAGACCCTGTAAGACACAGTTAGGAGAAAAGTGATCATATATCAGCAACTCCCACATCATTGTAAAAAAAAATCAGTTTTTAGTGTCACTCAAGCACAGCAAGAGTAGGCAGACACTAGGGGGAGCGATTCCTCCTTCAAGCAAGAGAAATCATAACCTGGACCCAGGTCTAAGCAATAACAAGGCCATACAGTACGAATGTGTCTACATTTATTCATCAGTACAAGTGTACGTAAAAACAGACGATGAATGCAAGTTCATTAGAAGCTGGGATGTAATGTCCTGCAAACAAATGAATCTCGTGGGATACCGCTGTATCAACTGAGAGAATGGATAACCTATAAATAACCCGGCATTGTAAAACTGGTCTGATCTGTCCCCTGACTCTACAACTGAGCGGACAAAAACCGCAACAGCACGCTCAAGAGGATTCTTAGATGAGTTCATGCAGCAGAGGGACGTGAAAGAGCGGGCAAAAGTTTACAAGGCAGTAATCCAAACAGGAGCAGAGAACCAGCGGTCTGAAACCCAGAATAATCTGTACCATAACCACAAAATATGAAGAAGAAAAAAAGTATATAAACCCTATAGCTAAAATCAGATTTTTCATAGACTCTCTCTTGCCTAAAAACGGTAATCACGCCCAGAAAGAGGTCTGTCATGAGATATATGCTGCGGTTTTGTTGCGACGGCGAAGTTTGACGTTGCCCAGCTGATCAAGACGTTTAGCCTGCTTGTCAACTCAAGCTGAGCTGAAGCAGGAACGGGTGAGGGGTTTAGGGGAAGGATGGGGGGTTGGATAAGAAATGTGCTGCTGGTCACAGTTCAGCTGAGACTATTCTAACCCTTTATACATCGTGATTTCAATTCCAATGCCCTTTACTGCCACTCATTAGAGGTAAAGTCAGCTATTGCAAGCTAATTGTAAGATAATACACATTTTGTCAAATTCACCAAATAGCTCCTCGCATTTCACTATCTTACTATTCTCTGTGCATGTTACTTACAATCAGATACTTAATCAGATACTTACAAACATCCCTGGCCCCGTAAATAGGAACATCAACAAAGCCGTAGTACTTTGCTTCACAATGTGTTTCAATGTGTGGGGCGGAAGAATATTATTTTGATTTTAGCTCGAATTCAGCAAGCTCGAAAATGACTGCCAGCCTTTAAAGGTGAAGCCATTTGAACTCAATCAAAACAAAAACACCTCTCCCTTCAATGCCATAGGGTGCTCTCTCAGAAGGTCCGCACCCCACATTGGAAACACATTTGTGCATTACATTTTAATAGCTAACTCCACCTTTAACTACAAAATCGACGTACATTTTAAATGAGCGCTTATTAACGTGCACACATATTGAATAAGGTGACAATAATGTGCAGGGAAAATAATAATACTGTAGATGTCCGCGCACAGATTCTAGTTATACAATTCAAATGCTTCAGTTCAGTTTATGTTGCGGCCCTCAAAGCCGTCTCCTGTGCAACCTCTGTGCTACATTAGCATTAGCACTTCACAGTCGGGCCGTTTCATCTTATCTGAGCCCCCTCCAACTTCCACCATCCCTCACCCATGTCCTACGCTCAAGCTGGGCCTGTCGTCATGGCACCACGAGGGACCTGGATTAGCATGTGACAGTTGCTGCAACAGGTGTCTGTGTGTGTGTGTGTGTGCACGCGCATGTGACTGGCTGAACAGGCCCAGGACTCTGGTGGCAGAGGGGATGTGTGTGTGTGAGAGAGCGTGCGTGCATGCGTGCGTGTTTGTGTGTGCGTGCGTGCGTGTGAGAGCGTGCATGCGTGCATATTTGTGTGTGTGTGTGCGTGTGTGTGTGCGTGTGCACGTGGAGTGCTTAGCCCCCTATAGGCTTCAAAGTGTGTGAGTGCGTGTGTGTGTGCGCGCGCGTGTGTATGTGCGGTGTGTGCATGTGTGCATGTGTGCGTGTGTGTGTTGCGTGTTTGACCATGCGTGCGTGTGCATGTGGCGTGTTTAACCCCCTATAGGCCTTCAAAGCCAAGGTTACCACTAACACACAGGTCTACGGACGGGATGAAAGGGGGCAGCTGTGAAGTGTCGTACCTGGAGCCCCTCTGGGCCTGATGTCCCCATGTCCCCTTGATCGCCCTGGAGAGAGAGAGAGAGAGAGAGAGAGAGAGAGAGAGAGAGAGAGAGAGAGAGAGAGAGAGAGAGAGGAAAATATGAAGGAGAAGAAAAGGCTAAACGCATTCTTTTTCTACTAGCTCAGCACCATTTGTTGGATCTGTTGCTCTCAAAAAATTGCAAAGAAGAGATATGCATGCCGAGCTATGTATGCTATGTTATGCATCTGCTATTAGCATAGCATATGTATAACATCATAGTATACTGTACACAAAATACACTTTATAAACAAACAACACCACAACATATGAATATAGGAAAAACAACTAGGTGTGTAAATGTCTGTTGCTCAGTGTAGAGTGCCACTGGAGTAAAAACAGCATGTTTCTGAATCAAGTCAAAGCAAAGAAGAAATATGACTTCTTCCTGCATTCATCTCAGCAGGAGGCTTAAAACAGATGGGTGTGTGTATATAAATAAATAAAAACATTATCCACCATTGGAGATAATATATATCGCAGTTACCCAAGAGTGGGAACAATTGATCCAGTAACTCCATGTATCTACATATCACATTCCTTCAAGTAAATAAACATAAGCATATTTATCCAAAAGCCAAACAGCACTCACCTTTTGACCTGGCGTGCCTGGCTCACCCTGTAAATTACATGTTCCTTTAAATACTCTTTATTATTATATGTAACAGCAACAGCAGAGAAACATGCAAAACAACGCGTTTCTAAATCGTGTTTTTGCGGTTTGTTAGGGATCGTCATATACTTTACGGTAGTTAACAACACAGTAATGGCATGAACATTTAAAGCATATGACTTATTCTTTGATGAGGGGCTACAGATAGCGGTTGTAGGCAAATAACCCAACCCTCTCCCCATAGAGCCAATCGTCTGTTTACAACGGGTGAACCTTAACCTATTAAGCCAATCATGCGGCCACACTGAAACAAGCTCACAGTTGCACACGTATAACCTGTGTTGGATGAAAAGCTTATCAAACCTAATTTTGGGGCAAAGTCACCAAAATATTTTAAACGTTTCATAACAGACCTGACTGGCGATTCTATACACATAGTTTATTTGTCCCCGTGACGACTGACATTAGATATAGGTCCGATCTTGATAGCCCAAAATAACTGCCAGAGTGGTGAGACTTGCCTATAGGGACTTTGATTACGATTCAGTGTAAAAACTAGAGTTGTTCTGATGCCTTCTCATGTGACTGGGTTAATCGCCATAGTAACACAGACACCAGGTTTATCATATTTTCCAACATAAATATAAATAATGCAAAATGTTTTTACCTTCATCCCCGGCAGAAGCTGTGGAAAAGGTGATGAAATCACAAGATAATTAATGTCATGCCAACATAATGGCGCCAACACCAAAGATGTTTAAAAATAGTTATGGGAGTTATGGGACACTGAAGATGTAACTAAAACTCACCCTTTGATCTTTTCCTGGCTTACCGGGTTCGCCAGGCTTACCCTGTTGTAAGTAAATCACATGCATGCTTACTGATAAGCAGTGTGACAGTTACACAGAGTATGACGTCAACTACTCTACTAACATAGCAACAAAAATTATTTGAAGGTTTTAATTTCTCTTATATTTATTTCAATTTTCTTATCATTCTTTCCTCTGATTCTTTCAACCATTTTAACGTATGTCATTTCAGTATCAAGTTAGGCATCTTTATTGTATTCTTTTATGCACCTGTTTTAAATTTTCTTTAATTATTTCTTTAATCTGATTCCTTTAACCATTTGTACTAATGCTGTTCCTTTGTATTTCTGCATTTGTTTATGGGAAGCACAACTACATCTATTCCCTCTCTGTAAAGCACTTTGAGCTGCAATTCTGTATGAAAAGTGCTATATAAATAAAGATTATTATTCTTATTATTATTATTAACGTGAAATGATAGCTTCTTCACCCCAAAATCAATAAATCTTAAAGATTCCCAAGATAGACTGCCACATAGCATTTATGAATTAGTTACATTAGGTTATTAAGTGTTTCTAGAGCTGAACGGAGTTTGGCTCCGAGATAAACTATTATTTTCTTCAAACAAATAATTAAGAAAAAGCGAAAGGGCTTTTATTATAACCTTGAGTTTAATGTGGCCATGAGAATCAGTCTGGAAAGCCTCGGAATCATTTTGAATGTGTCCAAGTAGCAACTGAACTTTCCAATCAGCATCGTGTTTATAGCTATACGGGCCTGGTTTTCCAATCAGTGTCGTGTTTATAGCTATATGGGCGTGGTTTAGGTGTGCTGAAAGTACAGCCATTCACAAACAGTTCCAATGTATGGCTCTCCAGATGGACTTGTGACAACAATTCCTCTGGCATTTCAAGCTGTCTATTATACCAGAGTGCAGCGTTGGCTATACTGCATGTTGTCAATTGTCAAGATGTTGTCATGGAAGAAAAAAAAAATCACACTTTACTTTCTATAGTTTTTCTTTATGAAGCGGTGTGATGAAGCGTTCCTGCCAGCTCTTTCCTGCTGGAGTGGACCCACGGCCTCAGCAGTGTGATCACAACAACTGGCAGTATTCCCCAAGACAATCACACTTTTATTTTGTTAATTTTATTGTTAATTGTGTTCTATATACTGTACATATTTTGTACTGTAGAATTTTTCTAATTAGTTAATTAGCTATTAGCTAATAAACATTTTAGTAGGTGGAGGCTTTAAATAAACCCATTGGGTTTTCTGAGGCGGACAACACCGTATATTATTTGTTTCTTCTACATTGTGTATTTTAAATTGTGCTAAATAAAAAAAAAAACTCACTGGTGGGCCACTGGCTCCGTTCAGGCCTGGCGTCCCCGGGGGTCCTGGGGGCCCCGGCGGTCCGGGGGGGCCCTGGGCTCCCGGCTCACCCTGCTGAGAGATCCTGAGTTATAACCTGGGGTTGCATCCTGCAGTGGCTGGCGCTCTCAGCCGCGACAGCCCGCTGCTAGCATTGCACATGCTAGCCCATGCTAACGCTACATGCTAGCACAAGCAGCAGGGAAAGGTTGCATTGGGGGGAAGGGGAATGCATGGAGCAAACGATGTTAGCTTGCGAGAAGACAAGCGGTTATGATTTTGAGTCTTTGAGATTTTGAGTACCTCTGTTTGGAGAGCCCGGCACTGTGAGGCCATCTTTGGCGTTTGTAAGCGTTACAATGCTCACTTTTTTTTTAATCAATTTAATCAATAAATGTTATGCTACATGTTTATTTTTAGACTATGTTTAGACTATATTAACAAACCATAAACAAATAATACTTTGTTTATAGTGCCACAGTGTTGTGGCTTGTAGGTAGATGATAGCTTTTTAAATTAGTTGAAAAAATATAAATACATTTTTACAATGCTCTTCATGTTTTTTATACATATATATTTGTGCTACATTTTTATGTTACATGAAATATAAACTAATTCATTTTTAGCTTTGTTGTGGCTCAGATTTTGTTTTTTCTTGCCAGAGTCCAGTTGTCTGTTTTAATCTGACATAAATTGTCACTTTGACAAAGGAAAATTCCTACAGCTCTTGAAACAGCCTGGAAACAACCAAGACAGTCCGCTAAGAGCCAGAGGCCAGGAAGTTATCTGAAGCCTAAAGCCAAGCTACAGTAAAAAAAATAAATAAAAAAAAAAATAAAAATATATATATATAATGAATGGCATTTTAAATGCACACAGGATATGAAGACAATTTGAACACCTTAACTGAAATAAATGTATTGTCTTGGTATGTACAGTATCCTCAGCTCAAACTATCCCATAATTGTTTCCCTCTGTTTACCTTATACTACGGTTTGTCATCTATGGAAAATGAATGTCCATTCACAAGAAAGGAAGGACCTTGCAGGGCAAGGCATTTCATTTATCTGCACGGTACAACATTAGATTTATTTGCACACATGTGGTCCGACTTAAAGAATTTAATACCACAAAGCATTGGCTATGACTCAGGGTACAGTAGCACGAGCTCAGGAAGCACTGCCAAGTCTAGCGTTGGGTCTATTCTGAGATACTCTGACTGGAACATATCCATTCATGTTCGATTTATAGTTTATCATTTCCCCTTGTAAAGCACAATATGTCCAGCCATAATTGATGTCCTTTGTCTATTAAATAAGCACTTTCCACTATAGTATACTGTACACTACGTTAACAAACACAAGTATTTCCCTTTGAGGTTTCCATTCTACCACAATGCACTGCTTTGTCTCCAAACAAGGTATTCGATCCTGGCTCAGAGCAGACTGCACACCTGGGGGAAACAAGATGGAGGTGGAGTTGTATGCCAACAGGGGTCTACCCGTGTCAGGGTCTGCTCCCTGATGTGCCAGATGCCAGCATTAGGCCACTGAAGCGGGCCGGTGAAAGGTTACGGTTGTGCCTTGTGTAGACGCTTGTTGTTCCAAATTGCATGTTTTTTTGCATGGGACACAGGTCCAGAAAGGTTTGAGTCGCCTTAATGAGCCATAAAAATCACTATTACGCCAATGTATTTTTACTTTAGTCGATGTAACCAGCGACCACCTTTGCAAACTGATAAAGGGACTGTAAAAACAGGATTAGATCATCTGTTTTCATAAATTTAGACCCTGTTCCAGGTGTCATCTCACCAAGCCGTGTCTATATACAGAGACAGTGGTCTAATCTGTCTGTCTGTCTGTAGTATCCATCTACTGGTAGGATATGGTACTGCACCCAGCTCTGATTGGTTTACATGTGGTTGTTGACATCAGAAACGGCCTCGTCTTCAGTCTCTTTTAAATCAAAGTATAATATATCTCCCATTTATCATTTTGTGATAGGGTGACCTAAAGAACACTGGGTCATAAAACCCTCCAATATTGAGTCTATAATAAATGTTCACTTGAAAAACTGCTGGTCACCTGGCCTGACGAGCAGTAATGAGCGTCCGGTCGCATTGACCCTATGGACGGAAGCCGAGGGAGTTGGAGATGGTCGACAGCGGTTGGCATCCACTGGGTGGAAACGGGGTAAGGCCCGCGCCCGCTGGCGGCGTCTGACGTCGACACGCCAAGGTCTACAACATGGCCCTACTTCCTTGAGCGTCGTGAAGCCGTAAGCTAGCATTGAACATCTCCAGATTTGTGAGCTCTCCGTCAATTTGCGTAATAACGCTTCGTTAAACATTATTACTAAACGCGCATTTGTTGGCGTGCCGCAGACGGCGCGATGCCGCCAGAGAGCGTTGGCCTTGAGAGGGCAGAGAGAGTTGTACCTTAAGGCGCTTTAGGATTAGAGGGCTTATGGAGGGCATGTTGCGCACGGTGATGGGCAACATCTGCCCGGAGGGGGTCACAAAGGACAGGTGGCCAGCGGTGCAAAAAGGTCACAGTTCAAAGGTCACCAGGACGCCAGGGAAAGTAAACAGGGTAGAAGATGGGATGATGGGAGGAGGGCAATGAAGGAAGGAGAGAAATAGAAAACAAGAGTGAAAATGCAAAACAATTGCACAGCAACGAGGAGGAAGGGGAAATAAAAATACAGAAAAATACAGAAAAACACAAGAGGAGCCGCCAGAACTTGCAAACTAGGCGCCAGGTGTGGTTGTTGATGGGGTTCGTTGGACGTGCTTTGATGTTTTACTTCCACGTTACGTACAGTAGGGGTCTGTGAAGGATGCTAATGTCTCAAACACCTGTGTTTAACTTAGCTTAACGCAGAATTAGACGAATGCCTTCACTTGGCCTGCTTGGCATCAACGCCGCCCCCTTCCTCGCCACCATCCACAATCACCTGGGGCACCTAGGTCACAGCCCTGCTGAGAGCGGGCGGCCTTCAGCCTTGCCACAAAGAGAGTTCAGCAGAACAGCATAGTTCACGTCCAGACTTACTGTGGGCAACTGTCCAGCACAGGGTTGCACAATACGCCGCTTCTGTTGGGAATGACCAGAGGTGCGTTCAGGACTGGTGAACTGTGGCGAACATGTTTGCATGGAACATTCCGAAAATATCACATTTAAACTTGTCATCCTTTGTCCAGTGTCAATGTGCGAACTACAGGTACCTCCTCAAGTTTGTGTTCGACAAACAATTGTGGCGAACTCAAAGCAAACAAAAAGCTGTTTGAATATGTTTGCAAACATTCGCCAATTCTGAACGCACCTCAGCATTGTCACATATACATGTTTGGGAGATGGGTCGGGGCAGCACTTACAACCCATCAATTTAAAGCCCCCTCAGATACACAGAAGGTAGAATAGACTAGAAAACACCTTGCCTACCTTTTACAAACAGTAAATATTTCCAGTTCAGGCAAGTTTTGCTTTGTCAAACAAAACTGTAATGCAATCCTCCATCCAGAAAATCTATAATTCAGTTTAATCGTTTTAATGTAAATGATAAATAATGATTAGATTAACTTTTTAAGGAAATATATACAGTATGTGATACATATGTAAAGGGGATGACGCAGATGAAAAGTAGGCAAGAGTGCAACCACAGCCCCATGACACCGTTGTATTCCACCACACCAGCAAGCGTGCGTAAATGTACTGTCGCTATGGAAGAATCTGAAGGCCTTGAAAATGCATTGCTTCCCGAAAATTGCTCTAACAACAAACTTCCATTTGCTGTTTGAATTCAGCCTTCTCAAAAATCTAAAATCTAATAGTCTACTGAAAGACCAATTTATGTTTGTATGTAAGGTCCATATAGAAATACTAAAAATACTATAAAATACTTTGATTACAAAGCTCTTATTCGCTGTTATTTGCAGAGTAGAGCTTCTCTGTGAGGAACAACTAGAACATAGGGGGCATTTGCTCTCTTTGCGGCATGACTGACAGGTAGACGTCTCGGGTGGTTTACAGGGCACCCACAAACCTTAAACATCAGAGCCTGACTGGAGCGCAAGGCAGCCAGGGTTTTCAATGGTAGGTCCTGCACAAAGAGGCCCTACGTCAGTCAGGATTAAAGCTAACCCAAACACCAAAAAATCAAACCGCCATTATGGCACCATCTACTGGGCCAAACGGACATTACTGCAAGTGCGTTCTCTTATTGGATCAAACTGATGTAAGGTGATGCAATTTCCTAACTTTTTGTATGGCGGGTGACCTCACCGCGCATGCAGTAATTCAACCTGTTTGACCTTAGTATTTGGGTACTCTTTAATTGTGACAATGAACAACACTCAACATCTGACTCAAACTACAATGCCAGGTCTGTCATCGAGTCAGTTCTGACGAGCATGATTTCAAATACACAGTTTGCACCCGTCAGGAATCACACCAGTGCACATGGGATAGTTCCGTGAGGTTTTTGTCCTGTGGAAAAAACAAGCAACATAAAAGCATCCAGTGCGATCAACCCCCACCCCTCAAATGTATGTAGTTCCTCTTGGTCCCCACCGGAGGGCGTGGAGATCTTTGGCTGAACCACCCACATGCAGGGGAAGAGGGGGAGGGACACAGAATATGGCATACAGGAAGGGTTCACGAAGGGCGTGGAAACAACAAAGCACGTGTAGAGCATAAAATGGGTGGGATGGGGGTCGGGGGGGGGGGGGGGGGGGGCAA
>JAODTR010004278.1:1113-12169 GCA_025399935.1 Amblyopsis rosae | reverse complement strand
GTCCCTTGCTGAAGCTGCTGCCCCCGCGACCCGACTCCGGATAAGCGGATGAAGATGGATGGATGGATGGATTAAAACAATAAGCTAATAAAGTGTCCTTGTTTATCCAGTGTTTGCACAGTTGCATCTACTGGCCACTAGATGGCAGTATAAAGACTTAGAAACACCATTCTGCACACAAAACACCTCTTCATGGCGGTCACGGCTCAGAATGTTTCCCAAGCCACTACTAACTTAATCCTAAGGTTACAACTATACCTTTTGAGGTGTTGTGACCTCCAGGCTTTGCTGTCGCTTCACACAGCGAGGAAGAAGCCTCTCTAGCATCAAGGGTCAAGTTCCCCTCAAAGTCGTCCCAGTCGTCCCAGTCGTCCCATTCATTTCCCAGGTCGAAGGTCACGTTTGGTATTTGTGTAGATGAGACGCTGTTCACGGTCTGGCTGTGAGGCACCGTGAGCGGGTTACCATAGCTGCCAATGACACTTGGTTTCCTCCACAGTGGCGAGCCTGATAACAAACGCAGGTTATGGCAGGGACACCAACGTCCTTAAGGGCCAGTCTGGCCTCTTGGCGGCCATCTTGGTAACCAGTTATTAAGAAGAATATATGATGGAGAGAGTCATAACTGCACTTCCAGTGGTCACTGGGACATAAAAACCGAATGTATAGACTCGTCAAAATCCGATTAGAAAATGCTTATAATGTTTGCCGACTTAACCCCAAAATAGTTTGGCATTATGTATATTTCCCATAGATTTCCTTTCAGGACCCTATAATGGTAAAATAAGCCAGGAATTGGGTGGTACGGTCTGCACTACTTTGTTTGCGTTCTCATTTACAGAGTCAGGACTGTGTAAAAACACCGCCGCGCTATTATTTCAGCGCCCACATGGAGCGGGCAGCCAAGCGGACGAGTAGATATTCACTGATTTGAACAAAAAGTGCTTTAGCTTACAATTGCTTAGCCCCAACATTAAGTGGCCGGTCTCCTCTATAACGTGTCTGACTACAGTAGATATATAAAGTACAGTTCTGCCCAGTAGTACCTTTACATTAAAAGAAAACCACATCCGCTTCTGTAACTTCTCAAAATGAACACCTGCTAGGATGACTTTGTGTATTGTGCGCTTTGTAAGTAGATTATATATATTTATTCTAACGCCTCTTTGGGCCCTATAAAAGCACTATATAAATTCAATGTAATATTATTATTATTATTATTATTACTACGTATTTGGGGATAAACAACAGGATGACTGGGAGGTCTGGTTGCACGCGCAGCAGAAAAATCCTCTCCAACCACCTTAAACGCATCCTTCACATAGTCACAATTCCCTTAAGAAGAGAGAGCAAGACAATGGGGTGTGCAAAAGAGAGAGAGAGAGAGAACCACATTATGTTAAAAAGACTTGAGAGACACTTTATAAATGGGGAACCATGTTTGTGCCAGGTGTTTTTACCCTTGCTATAGTTGGGCAGATCGTCTCTGGTCAGATCCACAGTCTCAGGATGAGATTTCACAGCAGTGCCGTATTGGGCTCCCACATACCTTCAAATCAGATGCTAAATTACATAAACTGTACACTGTAGGAAGTTGTTCTATCTGGAATTAAAGGCAGGGTCAGTCATTCTTGCTAACTTCGAGCTCAAATCAAAACAGTATCGCTCCGCGTTCCTCCACGGCGGTGTCTTACACGTCGAAATCCATTGTGAAGTGAAGTGTATCGCCACTTTATTTATGTTCCTATTTACGGAGCCAGGGATGCGTAAAAGTATCGGATTATTTTTTCATCATGCGCAGAGAATGGTAAGCTAGCAAACATGTGAGGAGGAGATATTTGGTGAATTTGACTTTTTGTATTAGCTTACAATTAATTAGCTTGCAATAGCTGACTTTACCTGTAATACTGAAGTTGCTATTTAAAGGTAAAGTAAGTGTGAGGTGCCGCCCGTGGAGGACCGCGGAGCTAGACTGTTTTGATTTGAGCTCGAAGTTTTAAGCATGACCTGTTGTACTATTGCTTGTTATGATAATGCAGTACATACAATTATAATTAGGCAATTACTTTAGAAGATGTTTTGATCCATAGCGTTTTACAGTACAATTACACTTGTTTTATTAAGTGTTACAAGGAGCAGGTAGACATCTTGCTCAGATGCTTACCGGTAAGCAAACACCGGGCCTGGAACCCATGGCTTCTAGACCACACACATACAACATGGTGTGTTTGCGTACCTGGTGGCAACAGGTAGCATCGCTTTGGGTTGGTAGGAAAACTGCTGCATGTTGGCAGCCTTGGGTTCCCCATTTATCTTCATCTAAAGGTAAAGGTGATTTTATTGTCACATACATTTGTTCTCTGCATTTACCCCATCCTTCAAGGGAGCAGCAGCCACTGGCCCAGAGGAAACCCACACAGACACAGGACACACATGCAAACTCCACAGAAAGGCCAGGATGACTGGGGTTTGAACCCAGGACCTTCTTGCTGGGAGGCCACAGTGCTGCCTACTGGGCCACTGTTGGGAAGGGTTTATGGTAGGGCTGTTTATTGGCATAATCTGGTGATGCGATATTGTAAGCAAGGCAATATATTGAGATTTCTAATTTGTGGGTCATTGCAATGCTAATGTGTGGTGTCACTGCAAAAAATAACAGAAACACTGCAGATGGAAACTATCTTAAAGTTAAATCTGGCAACAAGCATCTTTCTTTTCTTTTGAGGTTAATGTATTTTGTACATGGTCCATTTTACAAATTGATACATATACAAATAATTTTTATTTTTTTAATGATTTTTTTTTTATTGATAGTGATTTTGAGAATCGATACAGTATCGCACAACGTAATATCGCGATACTCGGGTGTATCCATATTTCCTTACACCCCTACTTTATGGGTAAACACATCAGACAGTGTATAAGTAAACAGCAACCAGTTAGGATGAGGGGGGACGGTGTGTCTAATATCTATCCCCAATATCTTTCAAGGATGTTTCTCCCGGAGCACATAAACGGCTAGACTCAGTCAGAAGGACGCAGCTGTTTTGTCCCACCTTGAGTCGTTTCACAGGAGTCTCTGCCAGCCTGTCGCTTCTGTTTTTCAGGTCTTTGAGGTAGGATGAGAATGAAGAGCCCTGGTTCATGGGTCTTTTCAGCGTCATCACAACACCCACCTTACCTTGTGGCGAGAAACACACACACATATTCAAAGAACCATATCCACTCAGTGAATGAATCTTGACTTATGTGTATGTACTGTATATACTCACAGCATTCATGGGCGCACGTTTCCTTATTCTTGCAGAAGTGGTTGCACTGTCTTGTACCGGAATCCGAACCTGAAGAGGACACATTTAGTTTGAGACTATCTCCCTATAGCCTCAGCCTCTAATGTTCAGCAGCACTACATCACATAAGTGATTCAGGTGGAACGTCTGATACATAGCATGTAAGCATGTCAGCACTATCAGGAAGGATGTTAGCATTGTCACTCACAAACCTCTACATGTAAATCCGGCACAACACTAGCACAGTGCTTTATTTACAAATGTAATTATTTCCATTTCTTTGAAGCAGTAACCGTAGTCTACTTATTTAAAAGATTCACAAGACCTTCAAACAGACAGACTCATGTCATCAAGTTTCCCAAGAAATTCTTCTGTACAAGTTTAATGACCAATTTGGTCACTGAGTTATGTAAGTAGTCGTCATGCATGTCAATCAAAACACCTCTCCTTTTCAGTAGGCGGGTCTCTTGACGCAGTTAGCCAGCGCTGTGCTGTGTTTATGCCAAGTAAAGGCTGGCTCTGTGAGACTAAGGCTGTTTCTTAATTCCAAGAACTTGTGTTCTTGACAGATACGTTCTTGCCAAGTGTCCTTCTGAGAATGGTCTTGCAAGAATGCGAGGACAGATCTAGATTGAGATGCATATTCTTGGCTATCATTCTTGGCTATTGGGCAATACTTTGGGCTCAGGGATGACAACACTGGTACCGGTATTATCAGCGCAAAATTGTATACGTGTTTGAAAGCTTGAGAGCCGGCGAGGTATCACGGCTGTCCCGGTCTGTTAGCGGGACCTCACATCTACGAAATAGTTGTAGAAAATGTTAAACTAGACTCCATCTTGATAAATCGACCACAGATTTGAAGTTAAAACATATATATATTCTCGCTTTAAAAACTCTTAAAACAGCATTTTGTGACACAATAACAGTAGCATTTCAAAAAGCATAGCTAGTGTTGTGTGTCTTCTCAATTGCCATTGCCGCTTATTGATTCAAAATGCATTCTGGGATATTCCGCGGACAAGTTCACACACAAGTCACCACTGGATGCATCCTTGGTTAAAAAAACGGTAATCGAGAACACTTCCTGGTATTTTATCCATTCTTGCTAGATGCGAACTTGGAAGAGTACTTGGCTGTGAATGATGAAGTTTCACAAGTACGCAAGAACAGAAAATAACGCATATTGAGAAACAGACTAAATGGGCGCATTTATATAGCACTTTTATCCAAAGCGCTTTACAGTATTTTGCCTGACATCCACACACACGTGTATCACCAGCAGGATGGTCTAGTGGTCTGGGTGTTGGGCTCCCAGCTGAAAGGTTGTGGGTTTGAACCCTGGTGTTGACCTACCTGTAAGCATCCTTGAACCCACTAGACCATCCTGTCCTGACTAACATGAACCAAGGTGCGACCGTGACTAGCACCTTGTTCTGTAGCGGTAACAGTGTTTTCCCTTTGTGGGGTAGAAGAAGGCAGCTGGGCTCGCTGTCCTACAGGGGTACGTGGCATTCTCTCTCTGGTCCGCTCCTCCTGCTGCAGAGGGCCAGTGGATTCGGCCACAAACCTCTTCACTCCGGAGTAGTATGCACTGAACTTCTGCTGGATGTCCAGGCCCACTGTGGGAGAAGGGAAGCATCGGGAGTTATTTTATCGGAAAGCTTTGCTAGAGCTGTGATTCCCAACCTGGGATCCACCCACGCCCCCCTTTAAGGGAAGGGGGGGGGGGTTATAGTCAAACATGCATTCAAATGTTTGACTATAATTTAATTGTAAAATGTAATTAAAAATCATATGCCATACCAAGGCCAATCTCAAAATATTAGTCTATTAATGGCAGAGAAACGTTTAAGCAGTAGGCAAATTCTTCTTCAAATAAATCCACTGACAGGGTTAAGAACCACTGTGCTAGAGAATATTAGATGCAGTGTCACAGTATTGTCCATATAGTCAATGTCAGATATCTTGGAAGCCACAGAACTCCAAACAACTGCCTCCACTTAAAGGTAGTCAGCTATTGCAAGCTAACTGTAAGCTAATACATTTTTTGTCAAATTATATCTGTCGCATTTCACTATTTTACCATTCTCTGTGCGTGCTGAAAATATAATCTGGTACTTCAACACAGCCCTGACTCCGTAAATGGGAACATAAATAAAATGGCGAACACCGCTCACAACGGCAACGCCGCATAGCTTTGCAATGCGTTTCAATTTGTGGGGGCCGGAGCTTCTAAGGGGGTTTGTTAGAGCTCGGCTTTAGCAAGCGTTCTGGAGAACGACCCTTCCTTTAATTAACATGACCTACAGTGGTTCCAGAGTCCAGAGTCCCACAGAGGAAAAATAAAGGTACAGATTTTTCCCACCATATTCTGAGCTGATCAGATTGACACTGATCTCTTCTCCTCGAGAGGATTTCCTCACTTCAATCTTCTTCGACCAGCTGCCTGACCTCAACAGCATGAAGTCCCTGTAGACAGAAACAGGGTTGTCTGTCTGTGTGTGTGTGTGTGTGTGTGTGCGTGTGTGTGTAAACAGCTGCGTGCAAAAGAAGGTAAACCAGCCGTGGGAAGCTGAGCCGACATTCCCGCCCGCTCACGTGAGTTTCTGCAGGAAGACCACGTTGTTGTCAGAGTCTCCTATGACGAGGGTGACGTAGTGGTAGTCGGGGGCCGTTCTCTTCGCCAGCAGCTGCTCCTGGTTCTTCAGGGTCACCGTCACTGCGATCTCCGCCGCGGTGGGGCTGCACCTGGGAAGCTGGCAGGAGCACAAGGAGGGTGGGGTCGCTTCTTAAAGGTCGCATATATATATATACGATAAAAAGGTAAAGGGCCCTATCTTACTAGCTTAAGGCAGCAGAAAGTGATTGACCTGCAGAAACATGGTCTAAAGTCACTGCGAGGCACATAATCAATATAGTATTGCCTATGGCAGGTGGACATCGTGTGTACTGTACACTCTGCTTGTTACACAAGTAGGGACGTGCAGGAGCGCACAAAAACGCAAAGGATAAAATATGAATAGAGTGCAATGTGAAATATAATTAGTGTGTAAACTACACAAACATATTTTAGGAATCTCGCTATTGCCTAGATGGTCTGCTCCAGCGCTTTCACTAACTCGCCGGAATAATTTCAATCCACCTTTGATACAAGCATGCCTGAATTTTTAAAAGGAGATGAAACTCGGATTGGTTTATCGTATTGTTATGCCCAAAACACACATGAATAATTAAGATAGTAAGTCCGACCCTTTTGAACCATGTGTTCGGCGCACTAACTTTTTATCTGCCGGTAAAATAGCAAATATGGATTTGGACAACCCTAAATGCAATTTGCACCTTGCGCTATAGACCGTACATTTAGATGGTTAAAATAGGGCCCACAGTGTGCGATTGTAAGCTAATACACATTTAGTCAAATTCACCAAATATCTCCTCGCATTCCGCTAGCTTACCGTTCTCTGTGCGTGCTGAAAAAAAAGATCTGGTGTTTCTAGACAACCATTTCTCCGTAAATAGGAAAACAAACAAAGTGGTGCAGACCGCACACAAATCCTAGCCTTCGCAATGCATTTTAAATCTGTGGGGTGGAGTTCTGAGGGAGCACCATATGGCATTGAAGGGAGAAGTGATTGTTATACTTTTTTTTTTTAATAGATTTCAAATATCGACAAGCAGAATTACTTAATATACCTTAAAGCATGAATAATATAGCAGCAAACAGCTGTCTTCTATGTAGAGATATAGTAGACTAATTGCGTGTGTGTGTTGGAATCCGAGCTCCTCTGTTCCTTGTTGTATGTAAGTGTGTGTGTGCGTGTGTCCGTGCATGTGTGTGTGTGTGTTGCCCACAAAGAAGCGTTTCCTTTGGTCTGAGATGCTGGTGCTCTAGTGCGCCATCTAGTGGCAGACAAACAATCCCATATAAAGACAGTATACTTTAGGAAGAGATCACTGGTGGATCTCCATCTGATTCTCAGCACAAACGGACGGATCCCCCACCAGCGTATGTTGGTGGGGGATCCCACCAACATGACAGATGCATCTCCTCTCACTGTACAGTACCTGCTCCAGACTGACATCATACTTTGGGAGGTACGTCACGGACTCTTTGATCTGGTTTCCAAATGGCGGGTGTCTGTTGACAATCTGTTAGATGAAAATAAAGAAGAAAGGCCCCTTAAGGCTATGGCTGTTGGCACACTTTGGTTGTCTGAGCTACTGTGAAAGAAATATCAAATAAGATTGAAGTCATTAACTAATAACTACCGAAAGGTACAGTATCCGTATACTGCACATTACGTCAGTTGTAAACAGACTGATCCAGTGTTTACTCAGTGATATTTAGCAGACACGCTATTTGGTATATTGTTAGTATTCCTGTAGCGCCAACTGACCAATTCCAGCTCCCTGGCGTTGGTCTGCTCTATTTTGTTGAAGGTGGTAAGTCCAGCGTTCACCATGGCCGTGGACAGGGTGAGACCTAGACGGAGGCATTATACAGAGGAAACAGGCTGCTTAGAGAGTCCTGAATATATATAACTCTATGGGAGAGGTACCAGTGGCATTATATAGAGGAGGCAGGCCGCTTAGAGAGTCCTGAATATATATAACTCTATGGGAGAGGTACCAGGTACCCCAATTAACGTTAACATTTGAATTTGATGAGGTATGAGCGTACTATGTGTTCTGATGAAAACCAGCCAGGTCCTGGGATGATTTTTAACGGATGTGACTAGTTCTGAGCCCATAAAATGCCGATTTCTATTAAAAACAGGAATTGTGTCAATAATAACATGTTACAAGATGTTTCTCATCTCAGATAATTCCTATTACTTAATTTATAGCTCAACAAAACACATTTTAGGGTGCAGTTACACTTGAATCCATATAATGAATTGAAAGTGCATTATTGAAACACATTGAAATACCAGTAACTCCTCAGCAGTGGCGATAAAATTGGCATTTCAGCATTATGACCAATATGTTCCAGACGCATTATCATTATCCGAGACTGTGTGTGTGTGTGTGTGGTTTGAGCGTGCACGCGTCAGCGCATGTGTGGGGTTCGTGTGTGCGTGCGTCCACACGTGCGTGAGGTTTATCTTCGCAAGCTTTCACAATGGAGGACACAGTACGTGCGCCCTACCGATTCTTTCCAGCTGTTTAGAGACGTAAGGCGAGTTCTCCCACAGTTTGGCCCTGAAGCACTTGGCCAGGATCAGGGAGTTGAGCACAGCCGAGAAGCCGGTCTTGGAGCGCTGGCTCAGCAGCTCTGACAAGCCTGAATGAGGGTAAAAAAAAAAACAATAAACAGAAAGAAATAGAGCAGGTTTGAATGTACAAACACAGCGTGACACAACGCGTAACCGCAGGGATCTGTCGCACTGCACGTACATTTGCTGATGCGTGTTCCATTTCTGAAGATCTTAGCCATGTCCTGCGTGAGGCCGAACTCTTGAATTGGGATAGCACCCAGCTGAGCTTGGATTAAGCTGGCGACGTAGCCAGAAAGCACAATAGTATGTATTGACAATAATGTATACTGTATATATGCAGCGTTAAATACATACAATAAAAGCATATTGGAAGGGGTAGCGAACCCACAAGAATGTAAAATAATCTCCTAAATATTGATTTTACATATATTTATTTTTTCCTTTTTACTGGACCGCATCTGTGGTTCATTTACTTACCAGCTGACTTTCATCTCGTTGCTTTTGATCTTTCCCGGCATAGAAAATCTGGAGAAAGAGGTGGACGGTGTTGTATGTGATGGGTTGTGATCAGTTTGCACAGTAGTGCTTAGTAGGTGAGATATGATGGCTACTACAAAACAGGGTATATCGACGTGAGTCTATACTGCATCGTCTTATAAAGCTCCTTCTCAAAGTGATCTAACCTGATGGTGATTCTGTTCTTATCCTTGTTCAGGGTATTCAGGGTTCTCCTCTCGTTCATTCTCAACTGAACATCGCTGAACTCTTTGCCCTTTGAAAGGAGCTCAATCTGTACACACATTTCACATAAAGAATCAATCAGCAGGCAATTTGATCCAACATGGCGGCACAATTTTTTGGGTGGAATACGATGTACTAAAAACCCAGCAACAAATTCTAACATTCTAGCTTTCATTATATCTAGTTTAAAAACATGAGGGGACAGTGCTTATGCTCTGGAAATCTCCCCCGCTAGCCTTGAGAACCTTGGAGTCTATGGACACTTTAAAAAAACACCTCAAGACACATCTTTTCAAACAGAGTACATAAGATGAATTTCATACAATTTCCTCAAATACTGATGATGATGATAATAATTGACTATCATCATCATCATCATCATCATCATCATCATCATCATCTTTACCAGCACACCCACCAGCTCTGCGAGGGTCTCTGTGCCGGTGACGTTGATGAACTGTTTCATGGTGTCAAAGGCCACACAGTACCTGGCCATCAGTCTGCCTGCATCTGCGAAAAACCATTACACAACATCGTATATGCTTTATCTACAGTACACACATACAGGATAGTATACATTTGTACGTGATAGAGGAATGTACAGTACATTAGGTAAAAAAAAACACCACATATATAATAATTGCTGGTTCTGCTGACTATTCTTTGACACATTTACATCTATGAATGACTCCTGCCCATTTAAATGGAACCCTTTATATTTGCAGTTCTAACTGTTTTGATCATGTGTTTTCCAGGCGCGCCATTAACAACACCACGGCCACCACACTACACCACACCTACACCACACCACACCTACACCACACCACACCTACACCAGCCAGGCCATCACACCACACCACACCTACACCACACCAGCCAGGCCATCACACCACACCTACACCACACCACACCACACCACACCAGCCAGGCCATCACACCACACCACACCACACCAGCCAGGCCATCACACCCACACCACACCAGCCAGGCCATCACACCACACACACCTACACCACACCACACCTACACCACACCAGCCAGGCCATCACACCACATCACACCACACCACACCAGCCAGGCCATCACACCACACCACACCAGCCAGGCCATCACACCACACCACACCACACCATCCAGTGACATCCCCACCTGTCGGTTTGATGTTGATGTCCTCGTCCATGGCGATCAGCTCAAAGGAGGACAGAGAATTGAGGTTCTTCAGGCACAGCTCTGCATCAGGAGGGGAGACGAACCGGTGTAATTTCACATTGCGGTCACCATGACGACGTCACACAGGCCAGACGCATCGTGTAGGCTAAATGAGTCTGACTATATGTACAGTGGGAACACAGGTAGGCCCACCTTGAAGCTTTGCTTCGATCCTGCGCTGATCTAGGTCAGTGGAAAAGCCTGTAATGGGAAAACAAACAAAAATTGAAAATCGGTGAGAAAACCTAACCCGACGTGCCAGATGGATTGTTAGGCACAAGTGGGGATATGAGGAGGCGGCCATGGAAACGCTTTGAAAAGGGCAGGTACTGACTGATTGGCATTCTGATTGGACCTGTCGGCACACCCAGACCACGCCCACATCTACCAGTACCACCCTGATGGGTCAGATCAAGTGCTACTCGGATTCATTCACAAGGATTTCTTCGCTTTCCAGACTGAAGTTAAACTGAAGCTAGGGGCTAACAGGTTATAGAGAACCACCCGTGGTTTTATTATTATTCTTTTATACACGGAGCGTTACCGTGTCAACATGGCTCAGTGGGGGGGGGGGGGGGGGGGCCTGGCTTTGGG
>JAODTR010004277.1:0-12170 GCA_025399935.1 Amblyopsis rosae | reverse complement strand
TGTGTGTGTGTGTGCGCGTGCGTGAGTGCTTGTGTGTGAGTGTGTGTGTGTCTGTGAGTGCTTGTGTGTGTGTGTGTGTGTGTGTGTGTGCATGTGTGTGTAAGTGAGTGTCTGTGAGTGCATGTGTGTGTGTGGGTGTGTCTGTGAGTGCATGTGTGTGTGTGTGTGTGTGTGTGTGTGTGCATGTGTGTGTAAGTGAGTGTCTGTGAGTGCATGTGTGTGTGTGTGTGTGCATGTGTGTGTGTGTGTGTGTGTCTGTGAGTGCATGTGTGTGTGTGTGTGTGTCTGTGAGTGCATGTGTGTGTGTGGGAGGGGCAGGTCATGGGTCAGGCAGGAGGATGCCGCTCAAGTTGGAATTTAGTTGTAGTGTTTCAATGGTTACATTACATTGACGCTCTGAAACTCATTTCTGCAAGAATTTGTGCTTCATTACAGTATAAAAATGTGTTTAAGTGTTTTGTTGAAGATTTTTCTGTTGAATCTAATTTAGCAAAATGGTAAAATTATTGTATTTATCCCTTCGCAATCGACAAAACCAGAGCCATGGCTTAACAGAGTTGGGTCCAACAAGCTTTATGCAAATGATTACGAGATGGTGTCCTCAATATGCAAATGACTGCATGAAGTCAACTGGCGACTTCTATAAACTTTTGGAGCTAGTTCAAATAATACATCCATGGCTTGCTACTTCCATTGGAGTGGAAATGTGATTTAAAGGCAGGGTCAGTAATTATAAGAGCGCTTGCTAACAATATCCATCTGCAGCTGCTCCACACATCAAAACGTATTGTGAAGCAAAGCTTTGCTAATATAAGCAGTTTTCACCACTTTGTTTAAGTTCCTATTTACGGCACCAGGGCTGTGTAGAAGTATCAGATTCTTTTTTTCAACACAGAATGGTAAGCTAGCAAAATGTGAGGAGATATTTGGTGAATTTGACAAAATGTGCTTTATCCATACTTAGTTAAGTTTTAGATGACAAGTTACTAAGGAATTGTCTAATTAATATGCAATAATAATATTAAGTAAAGTTATTATATTACTTTACTTATTACTGGGAATCAAAAGTATATAGTTATGTTACTAGTTACATTACTGTATTACTTTCACAATCACTACCATATCTCGCCCCTTCTGAAAAATGACAACCTGTGTAGCCAGCTCATTTATAATTGCAATAACCTTAAGAGTCAACAATCAGCCAAAGTGACCAGAAATCTTGTTCTTGTAAGTAAGTAATGCAACATTACTTAGTTACTTAAATTATTATTTGTAATATCATTACTGTTTTGGAAATAGTAATTAGTTACACTACTAGTTACTGAAAAAAGTAATAATATTGCAGTAACTATTTACTAACTGCCAATAATTGGCCAATAATCACCACATAGTTGGAAGAATATGCTATTTACTTGCTTTATTTATCTTGGTTCATTATTGGACTAAAAATGCATAATGTCCTTTGCAGATACCTCCATCTCCATCTCCAGATATGCACTTTCTCTTTGCAGATATATACTTTCTTATTACCCTACACCATTAACTTAAAAAAAATGAATATTACTCTGTCCTACACAATTACTATTTCTGAGTAAGCCAGGAAAGTTGTAAAAGAATTTTGAATCAATGTGGAAACACAGTCAATGACTCATGAATATTTGAAGTGGTCTGTGAGTAGTCTGGAAGTTTCCCCCTTCAAGTTCGATGAAACCAAGGTTGTGCGCTTTCAGTGGTTGGTACTTGGCTGATATCGGGCTTATACAAAAGGGAAGGTTTTCTGGGAGCAAGAATAATTGGCGTGTTTATACAATCAGTAGCAGAAAGCAACCGTCTCTGGGGAAAAAGAAGCCGTATACTGAATCCACCTGCTTCAAAAACCAAACCCTGCATTTCAGACGGAGTCAGTAGACTATTATATGCTGGATGTAGCATGCTATACATTCTGTTTGCTAGTGGGTTTCTGTATTGCTTTGTTGGCTGTGTAATTTTACAACATCCTGTGTTGTCTCTCATATTATGCATGTTGTGTATATATCATATTTCTTTAAAATACAGATTTATGCGTCCCAACTATACACCCAGAGAACTGGAAATCCCAGAGGGTAATTTTGTGGAGCCTGTTAGTATAATATTTCCATTTATCAGCGTAGGGTATTTCTGCCTGCCTAATGTCCTTATGTGGGTGCACCCTATCAGCCAATGTGAGAACTTTTCTAGCATTTGCTAATGGCTGGCTTTCAGGCCTCTAGCTAATGCACTCCTCAGCTATTCCTCTTCTTCTGTGTGGAAAGTGACTTCAGTCTACATAATGCATTTTCATTCTCCACGTCCCCTAAGTAACCTAGATGTGGTCTGCTGGAGCTCAGCAATCACAGCAGGGAGCTGGCATGACTGAGGCTCAGGGAGAAGAGGTTTTGTTCATACCGGTCATGCTTTGGGCGAGCTCGTGTTATTCGGCCCATATTCCACGTATACATGCTGCTACGCAAACCGCCATGATATGTTCACCCTTAACAAGTTAGTAAAGTCAGAAGCATAGTGCACGTCTAATAAGTGTTACGCTGCAAAAGGGATTATGAACACTGCTGCCGAGAGTCTCAAGACTGCTGCTGTACACATTGGCATGGAAACACCCCCATGTTGACACACAGTCACCTATAGCAAGCCCAACTTAGAGCGTAGGAGGCCCCAATGGACACATTAGGACACACACACCTGTCTCACTGCACAAAGGCAAAGGCCACGCGACGCATAAATGTTTCATGATGGCTCTGGAAAGAGCCTCTTTTCTTGAATGTCTTGCATAATGGCAAAGTGGCTCTTTTGACACATACGCAGTACAAACAGGATTACAATGCAACCTGTGACACTGGATTTCCCGACCTCAAGCCTTGTGCATCGTGCATTGTTTTGGACTGTACTGTTATACTAGTAGGCATGTTTTGTTTAATATTTAGCATTTACACTAAATGTAGGATCGATGATGTGCTCGCTAATACTGCGCTTGTTGCTCGTGCAAGAGAAATGCACGCGCTGCTCAGGCACGAGAGTTGGACTATGTCACATGATTATTACATCAGGACAAACAATCGTCCAACTGGCTTTATTGACATTGTTAGAAAAAATATATGTTCATAAGCATGAGGCGAGAGAATATTCCGAAGCTCCATATGAGCCAAGTGTGGCACCTGAAAAAAAATGAGCAGAGCAGTAAAACCGATAACGAATTTATGAATGGTGTGTATTATAGTTGGTTCTTCCGGCTGCAGTACCACCCGTCGCCACACGTCAGACCCTGCCCCCCTGGTATAGCACCACGCTTGCAACATTCACATAGAGTGAAATACTCTTTACGTTAGATATACATACTTTTAGTGCCTTTAGCACCCCCTAGTGTTCCAGCATGACAATGCCCTAAACAGAGTTACTGGACAAAAACGCCCATAACTGACCTGTCACTAAGACCCGCCCTCCTTAGTTATCGCTGGTAAATGTCATTGGCTCATCTGTGTTTGATGGGGTGGGCATAGCAATAAGTAAATTGGCTCCTCCTTCCACTGCATGCTATCTCATCACCATGACAACACGCGCCTACCTTTGTAGAGGCACTCGTTGTTGTGGGCGACGGTGAGCCTGAGACCGCGGAGGCAGGCAGCGCGGTGCAGCTCGCAGTGGTTCCGGTACAGCTCGCCGTCCGAGCCGCACACGGGCTTGTGGTGCGGCCGGCAGCGCTCCAGACACCGACACTCCCCGTCGCCGCTGACGACCACACAGTGCCGCCCCAGGCCACAGTACTTGTGCTCGCACGGGCCGCCGCTGCCACTGGGGGGGCCGCCGGGCCCCGGGGAACCTGCAGGAGGACGCATGTGAGATCTTAAAGGTCCTATAGATGACATCTTAAAGGTCCTACAGACGACATCTTAAAGGTCTTATAGATGACATCTTAAAGGTCCTATAGACGACATCGTAAAGGTCTCATAGACGACATCTTAAAGGTCCTATAGACCAGGGGTCCCCAAACTTTTTTCTGCCCCTGCTCTATTTAAAGAGCCACCAAGTAACGTATTATAAATTTGAATGTAATTTTCAAAAACCTATCCATTTTAGCTAACGAAACTAGGTACAATATTTTACATGTAAAGGAATTAAACATGAACAAAGATTAGGCCCTATAGTAACCTAAGTAAATATTGGACCAGTTTTTCACAAGCCACATATCTTCGTTTTACACTGTTCTCGTTAACGTACGTACACAAGGCCCTATATATCTTTCCTGAACATAGAAGCAACATAGTTTTGTTGCAGACACATGCATAGAGTATCAAAAGGACATCAACACAACAGCCAATGAACTGTCCAAACCAAATCTGATCATTGTCGCTGTAAATTCTAAACAAGCAGCAGGAGCTTTTATTATAGTTTAACATCTCTCTCGGGACTTTCCAGTGGTGCATTTTGGTGAGCAATCCTCTCTCTCTCTCTCTCTCTCTCTCTCTCTCTCTCTCTCTCTCTCTCTCTCTCTCTTTGGCTGTTTCTCAACATGCATTGTTTTCTGTTCTTGCGTTGATGTGGACTTGTGAAACGTCATCATTCACAGCCAAGTACTCTTCCAATTCACAAGTTTGCATCTAGCCAAGAATGGATAAAATGCCAGGAAGTGTTCTGGATTAACAGATGCAGTTCAGTTCAGTGTTGTCATCCCAAGGTGTTGCACAATAGCCTAGAACAATAGCCAAAAATATGCATCTCAATCTAGATCTGTCCTCGCGTTCTTGCAAGACCATTCTCAGAAGGACACTTGGCAAGAACGTACCTCTCAAGAACACAAGAGCGTACCTAGTGTTCTTGGAATTGAGAAACAGCCACTCCCTCTCACTCTCTCTCTCTCATCTCTCAACATCCCTTGTTTATTAGCTGCAGCCTCTATGCTGCACAATAGACTGTTGAATATTGACTAGCTACAGCTGGTTGGATGGTGCCTATATACTGTATAACTGTATATGCCTGTATATGCCAGCGTAATCAATATGTTATAAAGCGCATGCACATGAAATGGAGGCTGAAATCATCCCATGGGTACAGACTGAGACACATTGTGTGGCATCAGCGGTCACAGAGGTTTACCTAATTGGTACACATTGATAAACATGGCTCCATCTATTCATTGGACCATTAAAATCATAGAATGGCTTAAAAATGTGACACTAAGCTTCACATAAAGTACTGTACGCACACACACAGTATATATTTATACATATATATACACTGTATATATAGACACACACACACACACAGTATATATTTATATGTATATATATATTTATATGTATATATATATATATATATATATATATATTTACCATGTGTACAGTATGTACAGTATGTCTACAATATATAAATATATATATATACAGTACATATAGGCTACAGTATATACAGTGTGTGTGTGTGTGTGTGTATATATATACACTGTATAAGGCTATATATTCTGTGTTATGCTGTCTGCCACACAGGGCTCAGGCAGTTACAAGCGTGTGCACCGTGGCCTGATTGCAGCCAATCAACCGGTCCATTTATTAACTCCTTGTGGCACTCTGGTGTCACGCAGCCATCCAGAAGCTGGCTGCCACCAGCGGGATCGGTGAAAGCAAGAACGTTGCAGTTTGTTGTGAAACTATTATGCAATCTTTAGTTTTGTGTGTAACTCTCAGTGAACTACAGCTGTCACACAACATGCGTCACCAAAACAACGCTCTCTTGGGCTCGAGGATTGTGGCGCGACGTCGTGACACTTACGCGGTTTGTAGTCTTACTAATTACATCTTTTCACAGTCGTATACTTCAACAAATGCACGACAAACTGAGACTTTCTTGACTCAAATAATTCCCATCACGCGGATGTGACTTCGGCTCTCTATTGGGAGCACAACTGAGATAAGGTAACGCCACTGTAACTGTCTAATGGCCACATTACTCACTGTCTAACAAAGTGGTGACAATTACCAGGATGAATAAGCAAGTGACGTAATACACATATTTGTTTGTGGTTCACCGCTGTAGGACGTTTAGCACAGCACAGTTGCACTAATAGGGTGAGTAATGTATTGTTCTTGTTGATAAAGGAAATTACACAGCCGGTAAGGCGCGCCAACGCAGGTGAGTCTGGTAGCCATTGTGCAATGCAGCACGGTGCCCAACATGGTCGCCAAGACAACTATGGCACCGTTGCAGATGCATCAAATATGGGCGCCAACATGCGGTGGCAGAGCGTGTGTCAGCACGTTCTCTGTGCGCGAAGCCCATCTGCCACATCACATCAGCTTCCGCTGAGTCTAAACGCCCGCCTCGCCGCAACGCTGGAGGTGTTTGAAGCACCAGATGCACTTTCTTTCTCCAAAATAAGAGCGTGCGTATGGCGGCGTCTGACGTTTGGTCCTCTGGGGAGTTAGTAGAGAGTGGTAAACAACAGTCACACATTGAGCTGCGCTAAGCTGGCCCAAAAGGCCTGTGACGGAAAGCATGGCGGCGCGGATTGGGATAAACAGCGGCTAAAACAGAGGCAGAACTTATACGATACAGCCTCCCCTCCAAACAGCAGGCGCTCCACTCCATTAGGTTACTTGAGGCTCCCCAGGGATTGACAACAAGGTGTTTTGGGGCTCCGTAGAGGTCTAGAGAAACTGAAGTGTGTGTGTGTGTGCGTGCACTGTACTGTACTGTAACAAGACACATTAGCATCTACAGAAGCAGTTGCACCTCTGAGTGTATTTTTAACAGACATGTGGCCATGCAAAGACAGGCTTAATGTATTCACGGCAAAAGGTCCAATGTCATTTAAAGCTGCAATCACTCAGCTTCTAACACAGGGGTTTCTTTCTCGCACGCTGACAAAAATGTAACTGTGGCCATTAGCAAAGTCTCGCTAACCACAGGTTCTACAGCAAGTGCTTGCCAGAATGCCAGCACGTTTTGTGGCAGCAAATGAATTCCTAACATTTTACGCATGGAGACAGTTTAATGGCTCAAAGCGCAACCTCTTTTTCAATGTGAATTTTGAATGTGACACAATCTTGTAGATTTCACGTGTAGCCTATTTAAGGCATTTAGCCTAGTGTTTAGCTGACATTCATGGGGTTTGTGGAGTCACTTAGCAGCACATTTGAACATGACAGGCTTAAAGTTGCAGCTATTAAACTGCTTGTTAGGATAGGGCACATATAATAGATATGTTTATAGATCTATATATGTTTACGGTTCATGCAATATGTTCATATTTATGCTATGCTATAAGTGTCAAATGCATGAGGTATAGCCCATATGAATCCTGTTGGCCGATGCAACACTGATTAGATAGACTGCACTGAATTCATTCAGATTGAAAGGCATAATCAGTTATTCTCCCGAACGCTTACTTCAAGCTCAAATCCACACAATATCCCTCTGCAGCGCTGCCTCACACATTAAAACGCATTGTGAAGATCCTTTGTTGTTGATCGCCACTGTGTTCTTATTTAGGGAACCAGGGCTGTGTAGACGCACCAGATTACTTTTCAACACGCACCGAGAACACTAAGATATATTGAATTTGATTAAAGGTGCATTAGCGTACAATTGTCTTGAAATAGCTGACTATAACTTTAATTCACTGCTTCTGCATATGACAGATCACGTTATTTTAGAAACATCGCAGTATATAGTCCAAATAATCCTGAACCCGTGACCTTGAACATCAGTGTTGGTCTCGTTGTCATTCAACACCTATTAACAATGCATTTTCTGCTCCTATAGTTAACATTTTATGAGAGGCTATATTAGGCATAAAAGCTGTTTCTATTCTTCAGTAGCCAGTACCTTGTAGCATTTAAAATATTGATGATGCCACTTCCACTTCGATGTGTCCACCAGACTATCCTCTGAACTGAGCTTGACAGATTTGATTTGGACAGTTACTGTTCTCACCAAATAAAACAGTGGTTGCTGAAAGAAACGAGAAGCCAGGGAAGGACCTTCGCTCCAAGCAACCAATCTTTGTTGACGGTGCTTTGACAGTAGGATGCAACGTTTGGTGCTGGGTTTAGAACAGTCATGCAACACTTTATGTTTGCTTTTAGGGTTTTTTGTGTCACCCAAAGCTGTAATCTGATTGGACACACAGAAAGGTCAGTTAAAAAGTGGAAAATTGCGCTAGTTTAAGTGGAACTTCTCTCCCTGTGGATCAAAACCGCTTCCACTCAGAGGTTCTCAGGGTTTCGCTGCTGTCAGTGTCACCAGGACATAAAAACTGCATTATACAATTGAGAATCAAATCTGATATAAATATTAAATCTTGAAAAACATTTGCTGACTTTGCCCAAAAATATAGTTTAAACCTTTTCCCCCACAGGTTACCAGTATACTACAAATGCACAACTTGCACCAGTGCCACCACACAATTGGCTAAATAGCTTCAGGTTCAGACGTCATAAAGTAGATGATTGGCACTTTAACATCTTTGACATTTCAGACAAGTCCAAGAGAGTTCCATTCAAGATTATTTAAAGGTTTAGTCAGCTATTGCAAGTTAAGTAACCCTAAGATAATATTAAATATCTCCTTACATTCGCTAGCTTACCTTTCTCTGTGCGTGTTAAAAATAGAATCGGACACTTCTACACACCTCTGTCTTTGTAAATAGGAACATAAACACTGCTCACAACAACAAAGCCTTAGTGCTATGCTTTGCTTCACAATGCTTTTCAATGTGAGGCGGAGGGATATGGTTTTGATTTGACCTCGAAGTTAGCAAGCGTTCTTGAGAAGAGTTTACCCTGCATTTAAGTGGAATTAGCTTCCAGTAACAGTCAGGCCTGCTGAAACATTACCCATCTTCTGCAAGAGACTCAAGACACACCTCTTCACAGTCCACCTTGACAGCTCCACTAGCGCCCCCATCCACGTTTCTTCATTAATGCTACATTTTGTTTGCCTATCACTTATTGCATCTTAACCGTCCTGGAGGGGTGGATTCCTCCCTCTGTGGTCCCTTCCCAAGGTTTCTTCCCTTTTTTTTTCCCCCATGTGTTTTTTAGAGAAGTTTTTCCATGCCCGGGGGGAGGAGCAGGTTAAGGGGGTGTGGTTTGTTTCCATGTGAAATGTATGTTGTACAGCCCTTTGAGACTGCAACCTGATTAAGGGCTATATGAATAAAATTGGCTTGACTTGTATATTATTATTTTCTCTTAAAAAAACAAAACAAAAAAAAAACAAGTATCAACATATATCATATATATATACACATATATATCCTATTCTGCTCTTATGTATTCAGCACTAGTTTTAGGCACTTAGCATTCAAGCCATTAGGAACTTTGTTTGATGATTGATTGAATGATATATTGACATACCAGACATGATGACAAGATGATGGAACTATTCTGATATAATATTGGTTGCATACAATTGCTGGTGTATGACCTGTCCAACTATTGACAAATGTACTACATGTAAGTCGCTTTGGATATAAGCTACTTCTAAATGCCGTAAATGTAAATGTAAGTGGTTTGTCTTTTCTATGATATGCCAGCTTGTCATTGGCAGCAGTATGAGTGACTACAGGTGTTATGTGGTTTCAAAGAGAGGTTTCCAAGTATTACAGAAAGAAGGCGATAAATTGCCTTTTCTAGTCTAATCAACTTCAATTCATCAGCTACTTATACACAGATGAGGAGTTAAAAAGAGAAGGGAATTCAGTTTACGCAAAGCACCATTGACAGCAATTTCTTACTGTTCTTACATTTTGATAGAAAACCGAAGTCACGCAAAATGCCAAAAAGGTTTTTAATAACAAAAACACAAAACCTTTCGTACAAAAGAAAATTATAAAAGATTCATAGTTCAAAGGATTATCTTAATATATTTATTCGCCATATATTGTGGCTTTTCATGTGATTTTATTATCTACAGTGAAAGCTTTTCTGATTGGTAATGCTATCTTTATCTCAGTTCATTTCAAAGCCATTACAAATTTCATGGGGCTAAATCCACTATCTGTGTGCGTGCATGTGTGTGTGCATGCACGCTTGTGTCTGACAAACGAATAAAGCTGTTTGGGGCTCATACCAGAAAGCAGCTCGGGGACTGTTTCAGCTAATAGCCATATTTGTCACAGACCACACCTGCGGCCCAGCGTTAATGCACCGCCCGGTATGTGTGACAGCCACAACTGGGGAAGTTGTTATGAAAATGTAATCTATTACTAGTGACCCTGAATGTAAGATGACTTTACATACAGTGTTACTTGTTTGTAAAAGTAACTAATGACTTGTTACTTTTATGCATAGAGAAATAGCACATACTGTACATAGGAGGCACAAACAAATGCTTTGTTATCAAGTATGGCACTGGTGCAAAAAACAAGATGAAAGCCAGATGAAATTACTACTTAATAAATAATAATAAAGGGTTATACTATGCAGTAATCCTAATTGCTCTTTCATTATAAAGCATAGAGGTTATATGTACAACTGAAAAGTATCTTAAACTAATCTGTGTTGCTAGTTAGCCTTATGTGAAAGTCTCCGCATTAAGACTGACTGTAGACAACAATAACTTCAAAGGATGCAACACCAGGGATTATGAAGGGAAATCTTCCCTCATAATTACTTCGCCAAAACTGTGCTTCCGTATTTTGTTAAAGCATTTCAATACAACGAATAATGTGGCATGAAAGACATTACTAGGACACAGTCATTTAAATAATGTAAGATACCGTAACGTGCACAGCACCCACTATTGAAGCTGATGATCATGAGGACAACATCCCACTCTAAGAGGACAATGTTTGGCACAGGATCACTGCTTCAGCATGGAAACAATACACGCCACTGTGACCTTTGACCTTCGTGTATTTGTACCATGTAAACTTAATCTCCAGTAGCAACATTTTTGCAACACATCTTTAAGATAATGTGTTAATATTGTTTGCATTATGATAATGTAATAGCATTTAAAAGACATAGCTCAAAGGCAATTTAACTGTCTTTGACACCAGATTTATATATATATATATATAATATATATTATATATATATATAATCTGGTGTTAAGGGCAGTTAAATGCCTATGAACTAGAATCATCAAATTGCTATAGCAATCTTATGATGCTAGTTCTGGAGGGGAAATATATGTTTACAGTAATTACATGCATTGTTATACATTCTGAATAGTAACCCTGCCTCTCTCAAGACAAATATATCATTTAGCATCCACTCGTGCCAAGTCCTTGTTATTAAAAGCTTTGTCAATCAACCAAAAAATGTCTCCAGAAGAATGTTCCAGGATGCTTTGCGAGAATTGAGAGTAAAGTACAAAGACTCCACCGTACAAAGGTAGTTCACAGGGAATGAGTTCTCATCTCAGTCCACATAAGAAGCCTTTGATTCTAAAATGCCATACCCAGTATATCCACTCTGAATGAAAACCACTGCCTAAAAATTTAACACTCAATATTTCAAAAGCAGGAAGATACTGTTACAGCCCAAAACAGAGGTCTTATTTCTCCCAAAAAAAAACTTATTCTATTCTTCATATTCTATAATAATCTGTAATAATAATGCTTCTCTCTTTCATACCAGTAATGGTGATCTTCTGTCTGCAGGTGTCTATTTTTTAGAGTAGGCCATACCTGGTTGAAAGGCTTTGCTCTGTTTCTCAGCTTTGCCCAGGGTCAAGGAAATGGATAAAGAATTTTATCATAGAGCCTCCGGAAGACCATTTCTTTCAACTCAATAGGGCAATTTTTATATAAAAGATAGGGAATATAGTGATACTGCAGAGATAAAAGCAAGTCTGTTGGATAGAAATATCTGCAAAGGCTTACTGTAACAGTTTTTTTTGTTTTTCTTGGAATGAATTTGAAATTAAAATGTTGTTTTCTTTAAAGTGTTAACGTATTTTGTTTAGCTCAGCATACATACTGTACACTGATAACTGAAACTGCTGTAGTTGGAGATGCAGAATATTACCCATTAACCATAAGGCCATTATTCCTGCCGAAAAGTGCCTCACGCAATAAGACAGGGACGGCTCCTGCTCAGAAAATGTGGGAGGGCAATAGTTTTAGTGACCCATTCAATAGCCTAGGTACATTAAAGGTATCTAAATCATTCTAGAGAAAGCTTGTCGATCAAAAC
>JAODTR010004276.1:0-12172 GCA_025399935.1 Amblyopsis rosae | reverse complement strand
GGGGTCCCCTGCTGGAGCTGCTGCCCCCGCGACCCGACTCTGGATAAGCGGATGAAGATGGATGGATGGATGGATCTGTACAATTATACTAGCATACTAGTCTAAACCAAAAACAACATTTCCTATTGTATTTTATGCTGTACTACGGCGCAAATGCACGAGGCTTGAGGTCGGGAACTCTAATGTCGCAGGTTGTACTCTTCTGTACTGTGGCATTAGAGCCATTTTAACAATGGCGCGACCCTTAACTTAGAATCATGTGCTGCATTACGCCAACCTAGGGTTGAAGGTTAGGGTTACGGCTAACCCAACTGTCACATGTAAATGAAACAGTGAGTTTACTCCATGCACAAGCGCACACACACACGCACACAGATTACCCCATAGATTGTATTAGCCTGTCTTTGATCACAAAACACATCGTATTTCCACAATATAGCTCAGTGTTGAGACTTGGAAAAAATGACAGATAAACTACTATTTGGACATGAGCAAGCTAGATGTAGGCTTAGCTCTGCAGTCACAAATACATACTCATACATCTCAAATATATCATACACACGTCTCACACCTTCCCAGGTTGTTGGGTTTAGGCCATTATGTGGGTGGGTCAGTCCCTGGGCGTTGTGAATGGGATCTCCGTGGCTGGACTGTTATTTGGTCTATGCTTCGAATAAAGGGCAGGTATGTTGGTGACAACAGCCTGCTGTGATAAAAGCTTAATGTTAGAAATAGATGCTATCACTGTAGAGCAGGGCTTCATGTCTTTGGGAAGGTCAAGTGGTAACATGGGAGAAGAAAACATAGCATACTGTAATCTTGTGTTATGCCTCGTTTCCACTGGTGCTTTAGCCCGGCACAAGTGTCACTTGCTGATCTCGGCTTTCTGTTTCGACTATCAAGCGGTACCAAGGACTTTTTAGAAAGGGCTCATGGGGGGAGGGAGGAGTAAACTATCAGCGCCTAATACACAAACAAACAGTTAAAGGTTGGTGTAACTGACATTCGCCGACTGGAAATGTTTCAATATGCCTTAGTTTAAAACAAGACTACAACAGCCCCCTCTAGCCTAATCCATTCCTGTTTGGTCAGATGGCGAAAATTGCAATTTTTACAATTTCTATCAGCATACTGTTTTGCAAGTACAATATTGCTATAATGAAGAGATTCACTGGAAAAACATTTTTTCTGCTTATAACACAACAGAAGACTGCATTTGCTTTAGCAAGGCTAGCACACTAGCCTAGATTGAAGGTCGGCTCGAGGCTACCGGCTCAAGCGCAAACCCAACCCATGTCCTAAATTCCGAGGCTTGGCACCGCGGCATCGAGTGAGCGCAGGCCTACTAGGCCACAAGCTAGCACTGGCCCGTGTCAGTGGAAACCAACATTTCTGGACTTTAGGGTATAACACCAGTGGAAACGAGGCATTAGATAACTGTTATACTTGAGGGCTTGTAGATTATCTCTTGCTGCATGACGTTTCGGTGTGAACACTGTTCGAGAACCTGTTCGTGTCCAAATCCACAAACACTTAAGTACAGTAATAGCTCCGTTATAGGTTAAGCATGTTTATTTGCAATTGATATTTTGTCTGGGAGCAGTGCAGTTGGCTTATTTGTGTTTGTATGGCAGATTCTGCAGTAACAATAGTCTACTTTATTGTGTTGTTGATGCCCTTGGCCGGTTGTGTCCACACGAGTTTAATGGATCTTTTGTTAAAGCAATATCCCAGAATACAGAGTGAGAAGAAGTGAGCAGAGCTGCAGTTATATACTGGTTATATAGATGTATGTTTACAGAAACCTTGACTCCAAAACTCGGGTAGGGAAAATAGTTGAGCTCGTCTCCGTGTGAAGGCCAATAGAGAGGAATGACGCAGGCACATGTGCTGATAAGGGGCCTGAAGGCTGTAGAATGTATGTGTCAGTGTCGTGTTTTGTTAATTGGCCCACTGCACTGTTGATTCATTTATATCTATTTTATGTAACTCTGTTTTACATGATATAATGAATAATCCATTTATGGGTAATGCATTCCAGGTATAAAGATCATCCAGCCAAAAAAATCATTCCTCCTCAAGCTATAGTTAATACATGCAATTTTACAATCAATTATTACTCGGGGTCAATTGTTCCAGTAACTTTTCCTGTCGCAGTTAAACAGAAATGTAATACATTTTAGAGTCTGTTTGTACTGTACCAAAATGTAATAAACATTACAATAACATAACATTAGTCATAATAATAAATAAATAAATAAATAAATAAATAAATATGTATATATAAATGCTTTCAGCCATTAGAAACCTTTACTAAAGAAACCGTTTTCGATTTGGGCAATTGTGGTTTTAACTAAGTTACAAAACATTCCACACGCTGCAAGCAATCTGCTCGTCACACGTCGCTTTGTAGCTGAAAATTGGTTGCTTGTTTACATTCCAGGTCTAGGAATCCCTCTCGTTTATTTCACCAACTGAAATGTTTCAGTCAATCTGTCAGTCAACGATATCCTTAGCTCCCATTGGTAGTCGCGTTAATCGCGTCGCCTGAAGCTGAGATTAGTTTATCTCAGTGCCCGCCCTTTTCGCATCCCTCGACTGTCGCCGCTGAATCTCACTGACGTTCCGTCGTCTCTCGTTGCTATACATCGCTTCTAGTTGCTTTAACTGCATCCAGGGCTCAAGGGTTTCACACCCACTCCACACTTCCCTACCCCTCCCCTTCTCACACCCACCTCAACTCTGCCGCTCCAGCATTCCTAAATGTCCACATTTCCCTACCCCTCCCCTTACAGACTTCTCTGTGGGCAGTTTCATGTGAAAATACCATGAGCTCACGCTGCTATAATGCAGTTAAAGGTAGGGTCAGCTAAGAGCAGAGACTGACAGCTACGGCCCTGATCACACCGAGACGCGTCGCTAGCAAAACCATTGACTTTCTGTCAAATTCAGTGGATACCCCCCCCCCCCACAAGTACTGCGTGTCCTAGCCGTGGCAATGCTTGTCCAATGGTTGGGGGGGGGGGGCGGAGCTTCAGAGGAAGCACCCTATGGCATTGGAGGGAGAGGTGTTTTTGTTTTGATTGAGTTTAAATATCAACAATCTTTCTCTAACATCGCTGACGCCACCTTTTTAGAAGTGTACTCCTAAATCAATACGCCCGTTCATATTTCACATATTGTTTAATAAGGTGAACATGCTCCTACATCTTTCTGTTGCTTATACACATACTGTAGCGGTATACATATAATAACCTTGTTTATGTCCTTTTTGTCCTCCAGATATCATAGTGCTGATAGCGTCTGTGGCGGTGGTGTCTGCAGGCAGCCAGACCAACATCTTCGCCACCTCAGTCCTTCGCAGTCTGCGTTTCCTGCAGATCCTCCGCATGGTCCGCATGGACCGTCGTGGAGGCACCTGGAAGCTTCTGGGCTCTGTGGTCTATGCGCACAGCAAGGTACAGTCAAAGATATTGGAATAGTTACATAGATGGAGCAGTGTAATGCATTTCAATGGAAGCAAGAATGGACTGCCGCAGGTCTCCTAAGTGAGCGCGTCACCAACGGCATTGTGCTGGTGAGACAGACAGCTTAATCTAGGGGTGGCAAGGGGCCCAGTGGTAGAGTGTGGTGATAGGTGATCAAGAACTCGCTGGCTCGAACCCCGCTAACTCCTCACCAAGTGTCGAGGTGTCCTTGAGCAAGACGCCTAACCCTACCTGCGTCCGGTGGTCAGGTGTCTCCTTGCGTGGCTGACATCGCCATCAGTGTATGTGTGAATGTGACGCAAATAATGTAAAGCGCTTTGGATAAAAGCACTATGTAAATGCCGTCGATTTACCATCTACCATGCGTGGCCTGAAACAAAGTAAATTTACCGCAAAACAGTTTTCTGCAGAAATACCGTTGTGGTATCATACTGTAGATACTTGGGAATTATTGTAATATACTCCAAATACCCATTAACTCCCCCAGGGAGAAATAATGGCCAAAATTATGGTGAAATCCGTGAGCCTCCCCATTGATTTACATGAGACTCTGGGTCATTCTCCTCTGCATAAAGGGTGAAAACCTCTCCAATCTGGTACAGCAGGCCTGGGGCAAAACCTTGTATGCACACATCACTAACTAACATGAACTCGTACAGTAGGTTCACTGTGTCCTCGCATCCACATGAATGCCTGCCTGCAAAAAGCAGCTGCTTGTCTCTCCTTGTTCTGCATTGCCCTGGTGGGCTCTAAGCCGGTGGGTTCATTGCACCACACTCAGCGGCGCGCACGTCAAATTAGACCAGAGTGCGGTGAGCGTTAATGCAACCGACGACTCACTCTTCAATGTGTAGTATGTCAAGTGTGCTGCGTAAAGATACGGCACTGCAAAGGGACTATTGGCGGCCAGTGGCCTGTCCACAAGCTACTGATGTCCTAAAATATGTTTAATATGTTGTAATCTTTGGTATTATCCGTGTTTGACTTGAAGGGGGGAGCAATATTCAGGTTACACACCTAATCCCAACAGAGATGGACATATACCTTGACGAAGCCACACACAGGGAAGGTTGTTATAAATCGCATGCCACTCGGGCTGCTATTTAAAGGTATAGTCAGCTATTGCAAGCTTAGGCGCAGGATGGTCTAGTGGTCTGGGTGTTGGACTTCTAGCTGGAAGGTCATGGGTTCAAACCCTCGTGCTGGCCTACCTGTAAGCATCCTTGAGCAAGACCCCTAACTGCTCCCGGTGGTTGGTCACACCTTGCATGGCAGCAATCACCATCGGTGCATGAATGACTGGGTGAATGTCAGGCAAAATACTGTAAAGCGCTATATAAATGTGCCCATTTACCATTATCTGTGCATGCTGGAAAATGAATCTGGTACTTCTACACAGCCCTGATTCCATAAATAGGAATATAGAATATGTCCTAGACTTTGCAAAGTGTTTCAATGTGTGGGGGCGGAGCTTCTGAGGGTTTTGATTTGAGCTCAAAGTTAGCAAGCGTCCTATAGAATGACAGACCCTGCCTTTAAATGCAGTGTAGGACCCATTTTAAGGAAGGTATGGTACAGTAATTCAGATTGGCACTCAACTTGCCAGGTAACTCAAACCAAATAAGAGGCACCTCTACAGAACTGCTTGCAATGGCACGTTTCATTTAAATAAATACATAAATAAATACATTTAGAAAAAAATGCCAAAACCCCTCCCTGTGAAAATGGTCAGGTGGTTACATCAGCCATGGTATAATTCTGCCTGTCGATATAGCTAAATAGCTAATTATAATGTTTGGCATTGCATGGCCCAGATTCACTGGTTGGTTATGGTGGTGGTGACACAATATTCCCTCTGCTTCTATAGGAACTGGTAACTGCTTGGTACATTGGCTTCTTGGTACTCATCTTCTCTTCGTTCCTGGTCTACCTGGTGGAGAACAAGACCAACAAAGACTTTGCTACGTATGCCGATGCCTTGTGGTGGGGCACGGTGAGTTGAGAGACCCTCTGCTCGTACCGTACCAAATAGTTGCTTCTCACCTAGTATCGCCAAAGACCTTATAATTATACAAGATACAAGATATCCAATTAGCCTCAGGTAGGGCTTAGGTTTAGGTGTGCCGACCATGGTGCCGACAGCGAAAATGACCAGATGTTTCATCTAATCAACTGCCAAGTATTTTTTTTAAAGTACAGCCATTCACAAACAGTTTCAATGTACGGCTCCCCAGATGGACTTGTGACAACAATTCCTCTGGCGTGTCAGGTTACACATTAATACCCCCAGAGAGAAATAATGGGCAATAGTGTGGTGAAATCCATTGACCTCCCCCATTGACTTGCATGGAACTCTGAGTGGTTCTGGTCTGCATAAAAGGTTGAAAAGTCACTCCCCTCCTTCCAAAAATCTAACGTGTGTCGTCCGTTGGAACCTCTCTGTTCAATTATATTTTAGTTATGTATAGTCTGGGCCACAGTGCGGGCTAGCTGCGTCAAGACCAGCCTTCTTGACATGAGAGACTCAATGACTAAGTCAGACATTAAACCTACACAGGAAATAGTTGGGAAACGTAATGACCCAATTGTCTGTTTGTATGTCTTGTAAATCTGTCAAATAGGCGACAGTTACTGTTTAAAATAAATGGAACCTTATGTATGAGTAAATCAGACTTGTGAGTGACAAAGCTAGCAGCCAATGGAAATCGATTTCCTCACTTCCGGAAAGTTCTCTCGAGCTTACAGACGTATCAGACGTTCAGCACAGAGTTGCTTATGTGTGACGTAGTGCTAATGGACAGAAGAGGCTGAGACTGCTCCACATCCAATAATATTATGGATACCTGTCCTTGGATGTTATTACCTTTCTCAGCCTCTGCTCAGCAGCACCGGCTGTGGGGGACTTGGTTTCCAGAGCAACAGGGCAACCTCTTTCCACTTGACTGTGATTTATATAATTTTTTTTTTTTTTTACATGATGCAGCTCCCTTTGAGTTGAATGCTTATGAAAGCAAAACCGTTGTGTATTTTTCAAGACGTTGTCTCCTTTATACTCTTTTTGGCTCAGAGCTTTGACAGCCTTATGATAAACAACATTGTAGTCTTGTATGACTCCATTTCCATAATAGCTCAGACATCAACAAAGAAGCAAATCCTGTTCTACTCTTATGTATTTTGCACTTTAGTATCAGGCCGTTTAATATTCAGGCCACGAGCAACCTTGTTTGATGATTGAATGATACATTGACGTGGTAGTAGTCATGATAACAATATGTTGTAACTATAACTACTATAATGTTGGTTGCTTACAATTGCTGGTGTATGACCTGTCCAACTATTGACACATGTACAATGACAAGGACAATGTATAAGTAGCTTTGGATAAAAGTGTCCGCCAAATGCCGTAAATGTAAACGTGCTCTGTTCTTAAGTTGTATTTGTCACGCATGGCAGTTAGAACCTTGATGAGGGATTGCCTACAACATCTGATAGCGAATAAAATATTATTAGTTTGATAACAAGGTGGATATAATTAAGAGAGGGAGATGTCTTGACTGGCATAGACAGATGGATGGACATTAAGTATTCATACAAATGTGGTTATGAGTACAGTGTTGTGAAGAGACGTACTGGGCCATAACATTACCTCTATTATCTTCTGAATACATTTTCTATCGAATTCAAAATGGTTGTGTATTACCAAGGTGAACTTTTCATGAGTCATTATTTCAATTAACTGTGGAGCGCATGAAGGCTTTGTCAGGACGATACAGCATGATACAGTGGGCTGTCGCTTGGGTCTTCACAGATCACCCTGACAACCATTGGCTATGGAGACAAGACGCCCAAGACGTGGACGGGACGTATGCTGTCCGCGGGGTTCGCCCTGCTTGGAATCTCCTTCTTCGCCTTGCCGGCGGTACGTCAGTGAACTTCTTCATGTTATTCACTCATTATCAAATCAATTATATTGTATGATATGTAGTCTTGAAACCACTTCATTACCACTCACACACAACAACAAAACTAAAGATATATATATATATACACATAAATAAATAAATAAATAATACACAAAAAAGCATATAGGCCCTTCAAGGGTTTCAACCTGCAGATTGGCTTCGTTTACATGCACACTAGTATTCCACTAATATTCTGACAATACATACTGACCGTCAATATTCTGAATTTGATAGGTGTCATTTAAACGGCATATTCCTTTTGGATATTCTGAATTAGGCCTTTTTCTGAATTTAGCATTTTCCGATTAAGATACCTGGTTGATGCAGATATTAATTGGGTTTTAAGAGCAGGTATACAGCAGATTATTAATATGAGTCTCAAGTGGGGTTTTAACTGCATTTAGGCATTGGGTCACTTGCCTATGGTCAAATATGTGCAGAAACCTTTGGCAATGTCCAATTCTGTTGCAAATACGCAAAATAGTAATTTCCCATATTTTAGAACATTAACGCAGTTCGAAAAGTAGGGAAATTCCTCTGTAGGGCGAGCAAGTTATTTAAAGGGCATATCTCTTTAGGACGTACAACTCAGCTGCATGTGAACTAACATGTTAGTCTAATATGCATTTTAAGCAGAGACATGTAAACAGCTTAGTGGGAATATTGTCATTTTCGGGAATAAGTGCAAAAAACGGAATATTGTGTGCATGAATCTGTTGAGAACCCCTGAATTAGACTAATACAATCCGTATCCTTCCCCAGGGCATTTTAGGCTCTGGCTTTGCTCTGAAGGTCCAGGAACAGCACAGACAGAAGCACTTTGAGAAGAGGAGAAACCCAGCTGCCTGTCTCATCCAGGTAACTGTGTGTTTTTTAAGGGCCGTTCAGGTTTAACGCGCAAATGAGGGCGCAGATCCCGGACATTCTATTAATGTGTATTGGTGCCGGAGCGAAAGGCGCTGCGCGGACGGACGCGAAGGCTGTGCGAATGTACGCGCAGGTACGCAGAGCAGCGCGCTGCTCTAGTGACAACTGGGGATGTGGTGGAGGAACCGGATAGCATGTTGTGACAACAATGAAGGAGAAATTGATTGCAGTTGTGTTCTGACACAGCTGCAATCAATTTCTCTACCGAACACCGAAATATAACGTCCTGCCTCTATAAAAAAAAGGAATGACCATGGAAACATTACTGGTAGGCTATGTTTCATTAATGTTATAGGCTAGATACGAAATATAGTATTACCCGCTGGAGTTAGTAAAATTTTTGAGCTGCATTTTCCTTCTCAGCTCAAAACTGACGGTTGCAAACAGGTTGCAAATGAGCCGTTGTTGGATTCGGTTGTGTCTTAGCAAAACAAAAGCGCTAGCTAAACAGATAAAACCCCTAAACAGATATAACCCCGACACAAAAGTTGAGAACATTCGTTTTGCGCCCTACCTTGCTGAGAGAGCAGCTTTGTACACGTTAAATCTGAACGGCCCTTTAAACAGTCAGCTCAGCTTTCAAATAGGAAGCAGAGTCATATTGTTGCGTCTACAGTATAACACAAGTGCTAGGAACACTGCTAGCTCCGTCACTGTGATCCACATTGTGTCATTAACCAGTTTGTCTTCCATGGATTGCCCAAAAACCCTGTAACAAACTACATTGGAATACAGTATAGTTTCACTTTTAGTTCATATGCCCATTGTCTTCGTATTCCTATTTCTATGAGATATGTTAGATGGCTCTCTGGCTTTCATATTTCCATCTTCACATTATCCCATAATGACTCAAACCCATTCTTGCCATTTCATATCTTTCTGCACCATACATTCCTTCTTTTTCTCCTCCTCTCTCCTCTCCTCCATTCTTATTCTTAATATTACTCTTTCCCCTCCCCTCTCCTCCTCTTTTCTCTCTTTTCTCCTCGACACTCCTCTCCTCTCCCCTCTCCTCCTCTTTCCTCCTCTCCTCTCTTTTCTCTCCTTTCTCTTTGACACTCCTCTTCTCTCCTCTCCTCTCCTATCTCCTCCTCTTTCCTCCCCTGCTCTCCTCTCCTCTCCACTCTCCTCCTCTTCTCTCCTCTCCTGTCCTCTCCTCATACCTTCCACACTTCTCACCTCCTCTCTCTCTCTCTCTCTCTCTCTCTCTCTCTCTCTCTCTCTCTCTCTCTCTCACTCTCTTCATTCTCTCTTTCTCCCTTGTTCTCTGCCCTCTTTCTCCTCATCGTCATCCTCTCCATCTCCATCTCCCCCACACCCCCACCCCCTCCCGTGCCCACGCCTTGCCCACGCCGTGCCAGGCAGCGTGGCGTCATTACTCCACGGACAGCGCCAGGCCGTACCTGGAAGCTACCTGGCGGCGCTATGAGAGCCTCCTGCCCTCCCACAGGCATGTATCCATCATGCCTGCCCTCCGCCCAGCCGTAGACGTCTGACACACCTGCTATTTGGGTTTCACTAATCAGCCTCTCTTCTTTTGTATTCTCTCTCTTGTTTCCTCCATTTCAAACCCCCCCCCCCCCCTCCCACTTTGGCCTCGCCCATCCCTCCTATCTGTCTTTTGTTTGGTGTCCTCCTCTGTGTTGTTCCTCCGATTCCTCCTGGTGTCGTGTTTTCTGCATGCAGTGTGTGTGGCGTAGTTATGCGGCTGATGAGAACTCGGTTTCCATTGCTACCTGGAAGCCTCACTTAAAGGCGTTGCATACCTGCAGCCCGACAAAGTAGGTATACATGTGGCAGCTGGTGTTATGTGTGTTGCGTGCCTGTGCAGCTGTTCACTGTGTTTTATTACGGTTATTAAATTAGATTTGTGTCAGTATTTTCCCTCTTTCTCTGCTGTCCACCCTTCACTATGGCCCGTCTACCGAGTACATCAATATTTAGATATTACAGTAGGCCAAGATAATGGTTTACAGCCATAAGAAAGAACAATATTATCCAGGCTCCATTAATCTTTAAAAAGCAGTTGGATGCTCGGCAACAACTATAAATATGTTACATTGCTATTAACTCGTGTCTTGAAAGAACTATATATGACTGGCTGCCGCCAGACGTCACATTAAGTGCATCAACATCACTCAGCCCAAAATAAATGCTTTATGAGCTACATGCACACACATGCACGCGCACGCACACACACACAAACATGAAAACAAAGAAAATTAAGTTGGCTCTTCTTTGCTCTCTTTTGAGGTGAATGTATTTTGTAAATAGTCAATTTTTCAGATAAATTCTAATTGATAGCACCGTAACGTCACAATACTCAGCTGTATCGCTATTGTCTTACATCCCTACTTAAAAGTATTGGCAGTTGACTCATTTTTCCTGCATAACCATAATCAGGCCATAGCTCAGCGGTGTCTCTTGAGAGGCCGAGTCTACAAAAATGCAATCATCTTCTAGGGCAGAGCTGTTCAACTCTGGTCCTGGAGGGCCGCACCCTGCATGTTTTAAATCTGTCCCTGCTCCAACACGCTTGATTCAAGGTCGTTAGAAGCCTGATAACGACGTTCATTTGATTCAGGTGTTTTGGAGCAGGCAGAGACCTAAAACATGCAGGGTGCAGCCCTCCAGGACCGGAGTTGAATAGCCCTGCTCTATGGCATTATGAATTTGTAACTACGAAACAAAAAAAAAAACATCACTTAATTGGATCCATTCATAGTCATTTATTTATTTTACTTGCAAAACCCCAGCCAGCTAAATTGCTTCAAAAGGTTGTGGAACGCACTTTGTTATAACCAACTTGAAACAACTGTATTTGATTGTGCACTGTAATCCCCGTCTCTGCTTAATTCCTGCAAATGCATCCCTAGTATGCTTGGAGAGAATTGAAATGACATGCATGTTTTTGCCTGTGTAGTGTATCTGGTATCTGTACACGCTCAATCTTCCATGAAATGCTCGTAATCTTCTGTAGTGTAATGCTATTCTTACTGTACAGTATATCTCTTGTAGTTAGCGCATGGAACAGTTGCTTGTTATGTAAACTGTGATCAGACAGCAAATTGCTAGCCTGCAATTAATAAAATGTCTCCTCTTTGCTCTTGTTGTCGTGCCAACGAAAGGAAGGAACAGGGAGAATCCACCACAAGGTATGTAATGCTGTTTTTTGTAACCTTACATCAGTGGCCTGCAGACTTTTACATTTTTAATTACTGTAATCTTACTCTTGAATCCTGATCTTGAAGCTTAATCTTAAATGCTTAATAGTGTGAAGCCCACACTACATTTGGAGGGGTTGCGGTGGGTGCTAGATGTTTCTGATTATGTTTCTCGCTATTTTAGTGAAGACATCTCCTGCGATAAATCGCTGCTGTACTGCTGCAAGTACACAGTGATTTCCTCTTTTCCCAGACAGAGGTGTTCCAGGCCGTGGTTAATGAAATGTAGGCCTGATAGTGGAGCCTCTTACAATGGCACAAGCTATGGTGCGATGGACATTGTTTTTCTCTCTCCGACCTCCTGCCCGTTTCTTCAAGAAAAAAAACACACACAAGTTGCATTTTACTGATCTCATGAGTAGATGTTTTCAAAGCCACCTAAATCAGTGTGTGTCTGTGTGTCTGTCTGTCTGTATATTATGGCATGACATGTTTTGACATATTGGGCTCTTAGCTAATGAACTTTTAGCATTCTCTGGAGAAGGAAGGCAAAGTGAGGCCCTAGTGATGTAACGTGCTCTTCACAGTTACAGAACGTCAGGAGAACAACTATAGACACCTGATGGCACTT
>JAODTR010004275.1:7500-12172 GCA_025399935.1 Amblyopsis rosae | reverse complement strand
AGTAATACCACCACTCATGTTACACTCATCATCCCAACCCTCCAATCACAAACAAACATCGGGAGTCCCATTCCCACATATGATCTACATACATTATAAATGGTTGTTAGAACATTGGATATATCTGAATAATTACAGTATTGTTAAAAAAGTATGTACCTGGAAGAAAGCTATATGGTCTTCTTACATGACAGCTGCTGAGTTGGACGCCAACTCTAAAAACATGTCTACCCTGTGAAGGACAATTCCTCTGTTGGTATACGTTAAACATAAATGTACTGCTCAGAATATTAGCAAACTATCTAAAAACATTGGGTTCTTACCCAAAACATGATGCTGTATGCCCCAATAGTTATTGATCGCATTCTGAAGTGAACCTCAGATGGTATGGAAAAGTGGAACTGCTCACACTGATAGAAGTTAACCCAATTACATAGCAGCTGGTAGGATTTTACACGTACGTGTTCTTCACAATAATATATACAAACTCACAAATCTACTGAAGACATTATGAGTTTATGCAGCTATCAAATCATGCCTGCCCTTAGAAGCACGACCTCAAAATATATCCCCGGAGAACAAGTTCAGTAAGTTCGTATGGTTCCAGATAGGATTGCATGTTTTTAATAAATATAATGAACCAGTATGTTTTAATATAATAACGTTAAACAGTAAGTTCGCAATAATGATGTTACATAGCAGCATTCCTTTATAATATTTAGTGATAGACAACATTATATTTGGAGCCTATGAACCCGGAATATTAAACAGACAACTCCACACTTTGGCAATGACGTATTTCCTTTTCGTATTGGGTTTGGGAAAACAACATCTGAGCCCCAAGCCTCACGCAAAAACACATAGAATCGGCATATGTAACAGAAGTTTCACAACCGGAATACATTACTCGCAGCAAATAACACCAAATATAAAAAAATGGTAAGGAACGCTGCTGTTTCACTGTTTTATTCCACCTATAATAAGTGGAAAACTACGTTAGCATAGTAGGCTATTAAACGTACATGTGCTCGTCTCAGCGAAGTCTGTTGACATTACTGCAGTCAGACTGACTTCTATCAAAGTCGATATAGGCTAGGTATAGTGTCTCTGCTTCTATTATCAGTCAATGTTGCTAAGTTGACACGAATTGCTATAAAGTACAATTGTGAAATTAACGTATACCACAATTAAGAAATCCTTGAACTTGAATACATTTTAATACCGTTTAACAGTACAGTGATTATAAATGTATTGTGTGTGCATATGATGTTGTCTGACCCTAAGCACATGTGTGTGTGTGTGTGTGTGTGGCGACCAACATTGAAAAACAATAAGAGGAACTGCATTTTGTCTGCACACATAAATGCCAAATGCCTGTACTTTCCTGTTCTAGATGTAAATGAAAATAATGTTGTTCTGCATAGAACTCACTAAATGTTTGTTTTTGTCACCTACAGCCTCAGAACGAACACATTGAGTTGCATCGCAAGCGCCATGGCTACCGTCTGGACCACCATGAGAGGAAGAGGAAGAAGGAGAGCCGTGAGGTTCATGAGCGCTCGCACAAAGCCAGGAAGATGATCGGCTTGAAGGCCAAGCTGTATCACAAAGAGAGGCACGCGGAGAAGATCCAGATGAAGAAGACGTGAGTGCATTACAGTGGGGGGTGGGTTTGGTCTTTACAAATTTATAATTTTGGGTTTTCTCCTGACCCTGTAAAATCCTAATCCTAACTCAGATAACATTTAGCATAACATAGTCCATTGTGCAAAGATGGGAACCAGATCAGGGAAATACTACTTTGTTGTAGTATTTATAAATTGAATTCTACAAAAGCCAGCAGCACTTAATGCTGTTTGTATGCTGCGCTTACACCGCCAGCAATTTTGTAGCTCGCTGTAGCCAGGTCGCTTTGTAGCCGTCGCTGTTGGCCATATTTGCTCCGTCGCTCAAAGAGGTGCGTTGTGTCTGCCTAGTTGCTACGTGCACGGGCTAAACAAACTCATGAACATACTACGTAAACTGTATGTAAATATGTAGCCATTAAACGGCAACGCTGTGGATATAACATGATTCCAATAATTATTTTACTATAACACAGCTTACATCAAGATATTTTTACATTGGCGGTCAATGAATGGTGTTATAATGTGTAATCCAATTGTAATTCGCTTAGTTTTGCGTCCATTGCATTAATAATAAACCTCACAAACGATTAATACAACATCAAAAACCTGCCTGCACCCTCCATAGTTCAAAATACATGTCCCGGTAAATGAACAAGCACACAGATTCTTCTCCATTTTTTATAACCAAGAAGCGTGAGGGTATAAATATCACTGATAAATAACTACTATCTAATTGTTTAGTCGCTACACCACGTCACTGAAAATTTGAATCAAGTTCGATGTTGGTCAACTTTCAAGTAGCCGGCCACTTTTTGGCTCATTGCCACCCGTTCCCCGGCGCTCATTGAAATGAATGACGGTCTGTCGCTTTGTAGCTGACTACAGGTGGCGGTGTGAGTACAGGTTAACTCTTCTGGTTACTTGTCACAATAAGATAAATATATAATGAGGCGCTACTGTGAGGAATTATAGAGCCAATAAGGATTTAAGTGATCAGTTCCACTTTATAAAGCTGTACGATTAAAGATTGTTTGAGTAGAGTACACACATTTGCCATCCAATGTAAACGGTTCTAACAGTGTTTTTTTGTACATGCAGTATCAAAATGCATGAACAGCGGAAGACTAAGCAGAAGAATGATGACAAGACACCAGAGGGCGCTGTGCCAGCCTATCTGCTAGACAGAGAAGGCCAGTCCCGGGCCAAGGTCCTCTCCAACATGATAAAGCAGAAGAGGAAAGAGAAGGCTGTGAGTGCACGATGCTATTTGTTTGTGGAACCTTTCTGCTTAACATTCCCGTCAGTAATGTAACTACTGTAACACCACAGGTGTGCTTTTAGCATAACCCTCACTCTTTTTAAACCCCAGGGAAAATGGGAAGTGCCTCTGCCAAAGGTGCGTGCTCAGGGAGAGACAGAGGTGCTCAAAGTCGTCAGAACAGGGAAGAGGCAAAAGAAAGCCTGGAAGAGAATGGTCACCAAAGTGTGCTTTGTCGGCGATGGCTTCACACGTAAGCCTCCGAAATATGAGCGCTTCATCAGACCCATGGTAAGATGCAGCTGCACATTAACTTGTAGAACTAGCTCTCATTGGGTCTTTGCAACAGCTCAACGCCTTGCTAACGTCACTTTGCGTTTTCCAATTGCAGGGTTTGCGTTTTAAAAAGGCTCATGTGACCCACCCAGAGCTTAAAGCCACTTTCTGCCTGCCCATCCTCGGCGTGAAGAAGAACCCTTCATCACCCCTCTACACCACGCTGGGCGTTATCACCAAGGGAACGGTCATCGAGGTCAACGTCAGTGAGCTGGGCTTGGTCACACAAGGAGGAAAGGTTATCTGGGGTGAGTGGTTGTTGTAATGTGTAATAATGCAGGGACGGCAAGAAATGAAGTCAAATAAATGAACAGTGGGCCAACCGGCTATGTAAACTAATGACGGAGGAGCTCAGTACAACAGAGCAAGCGTCATTCTCTGCTCAAGATGCAGTAACTGTAAAATATAGAATAGACCCATATACTGTTTACAAACAATGATGACGTACATTAGCCTGCACACAGTTTGGCACCAGAAGTATTACGGAGTCCAATGACTGGCCAAGCTATGCAAGAACATTAACCACCAGATGTTGCATTTAATTGCTTGCAGCCACATTGGCAAAATGCCTAAAAGTTGGTTGACGGACCAAAACGGAAAAAGTGCATTTTATGGGTTGTATTCCAGCTCTGAAAAAGGATATGAAAAATGGTCATCTAGGACACACAGCGGGTGAAATAATGTCATAAGAGAATTTATTTATTTTATATATGGGACTTAACGGGACTTCTGGTGCTAAGCACGCATGTTTGTGAAGTCGGCGTGACGTCGGCAGTAAATATAGGTCTATAGAGCACTTTATAAGCGCATTCTGTTTATTCATACTACGTGTATATAAATTGCAGTTTATAATGTATGTTGTAACATGTTTTGTTTCACAGGTAAATTTGCCCAGGTGACAAATAACCCAGAGAATGATGGATGCATTAATGCAGTTCTTCTTGTATAAAAACACTTATATGGACTGTGCCTGTTAACAGAACAGATTGTGTTTTGCTTGTGCTGTCGGACGGAACAATTACAACAAGGAATGAATGCAGTTCAACCTGCAACAGCCTTCATGTCATCAATCTTGATGACTTGACTTTGGAACTGAAGATGGCTCTGTAATTAAAATACTCTCCAGGGAACATGATATAATAACTTGTTATAAACTTCTATGTGTTCTAAATAAAATTGTGTGTGTGCTGGTGTGATTATTTTTCCGACAACTAAACTATATTAGCTTCAGCTGGCAGCCATATCAAATTTCTATTTCTATATTTCAACTTTCAAGTAGATATGACAAACGGTTGCTTTAATTGCTGTATATGATTAATCTTTTAGAACTCAGGAATAAAGGTTGTGAGCAATTCTGGAGAAAGATTGTTTATTTGAACTGAAAATCCAAACATATACCACTCTCCCTTCGATGATCATGACCGCTACAAGAAGTCATACTAAAATAATA
>JAODTR010004275.1:0-2500 GCA_025399935.1 Amblyopsis rosae | reverse complement strand
AGACTTGCTGTTTTATTCTGGTCTTCCCTACAATATGCAAGTGTACTTTTTCCATTTCTTGAATGTCTCCTTTCTCTGGTAAAATTAAAGGTAAATGTTTTTTGGGCCGTGGTCACCTGAGGAAGATAAAGATAGCTCTTCTATAGGACACGCCATCCAGCTTGTCGTAGTAGTCCAGGTAAGGTTTGATACTATCAATAAGTCCTGGGTGCATCTTGTCCATCTCGTCGAAGATGAACATGGACTGTGCACACTTGGTGACATTGCCTTTAATCCACTGCTGTAACTGAGACTGGGCAAATAATAGTATAAGCTGTTAGCAATTAGTACATGATAATTACAACAAAACTGCTTCAGAGTTGCATGTGTGAGCCTACCTTATAGGTGTCAATTTGGTTTGAGTGTGGAAAGTGAAGTTCTGATGTAAATATGTGGACAAAACTGCTGTCCATCCCTTCCTTGTAAATGTTTTCAGCAATCAGGTGACTGACAAAATTTTTCCCAGTCCCTGTCCATCCGTGAAGAGAAAGGACCAGGGGCTTCTTAGGGTTCTTGTCGTTCATGAAACCAGTCACAGCTTTCAGGATGATGCGTGATGCTATGTGCTGTCCAAATAGTTTCTGTTCCAGGTCAGCCTCCAAACCTAATAAAGAGAGAAGACATGCAATATGTTATAATTAATAATACTTTGAAAATAAATACCAAACTTTTCAAATCTGATGTACAGCATAGTTATAATAACCTAACTAAAGCGTAAACAATACTGGCTCTCCCTAAAAAAATAACATAAATAACCTTTCTACAGTAAGGTACCGTACCGTACCATATTGAACATGCAGCTACAAGACAACTGCCAAGAGAACGGTCTACAGGTTAGACAATTGTGTATCGTACCTGTTGCGTTAAATGCTATCCATTTGTCATCGCAACTTTCAATTAAATATTGGGATATTTTTCGCCATGCAAGTACGCCCAAACCACCAACGACTGACACTGTGATCGGGTCGAATGCATTTACAACCACACTCGCTATTAAAATATATACAATCAATGTTTTACACGTCGATTTCATTATCAATTCACTTAACGGCCATCAATTGTTTTTTTTAATTTAATTAATGGAATTGAGAATGTTAACAGGCCAAATCGCCATCGACAACAGAGCAAGACACACTTCCTCATACGTCATCCACCTGCGACATATAATAAAGTTCCATTCAACACATTTTTGCTTAACAAATAATCACTTAGCACAAACACAAACACAACAAATGTGTACCGGTACCAGTAGCTTTGTTGAGGCAGGGAATCGGTTTCAAACGTTAAGGTCTGCCACGAAACTGATACGGTAGCTGTCTCGCGTTTCGACTGCAGAGTTGTGTTTGCAAGGGAAGCCAGCATTTGGCATTACCTGACTTGTTGAAAGAGATCCACTCCGGTCGACAGCATTCGTGGAAATAATTAAAAATGTTTTGGTAGCTGGCTAAAAGGCCGGTGAGAGCCGCTGCCATGCCAACTGCAATGCTGGTACTGATGGGCTCTATGGCCTCGGTCATACCAGTGCAAACTAACACACCCAAAAGCAAAACATGTCGCTTCTTTAGCTTCATTTTAACACAGGTGTCACTACTTCGTTAAGATAAACCATTGGGCGTTGTATATAAACACTTCAACTGTCAAATTGTGGACGCGTGCCATCCACGGTGTTTGAGCAACAACAAACGCACACTGACCGTCAGGCTGAAATGACATCATAGTCCAAAGGTAAAAAACACCGGAGCGTTCAGTAGACAAAACGTTTGCTACGTTCAGTAAACTATACTGAAGGATAGCAGCTGCCCCCGATCAGGACAGGTGTCATGTCCAAAAGTGACTTGCTGATAAAAAGTGATCACGCGATAATAGCAAGGTGTGTATTTGAAAACGTATGCTTCAGGTAACCGAATTGTGTCCAAATAAGTGTTTTCGGTCTTAAAATAAGGCAAATTAATTATTAGAATGGGCTAGCTATTGTTTACAATATTTGCGTGTATTTGGTGTATGCAGATGTCTAATATCGTTGTTTATATTTCAAAAAATATTTACTAATGGGTTTTATATAGCACGAAAATCATATATATGTTGCAATTATTCTGACTGCATTATTTTATCTACTCTGTGCTTTAGCATATCCAATTCTATCATTTATTTTTACCAGTATAAATATCTTAAACTGCATGAATTCAACCCATCAAATGCACTTTTGTTTATTTCATTAGTTATATAATGATACATTATAGCTCACCAAGTCCTTTGAACTTCCTTTAAAGCCATAATCAATTTTACCTTGAGACATAAGGCTGCCTCTTTCTCAAAAGGACTTACTTTAATTATGAATGAGGGTTATATTTTATAGATTTTATAGCTCACCCAGTCCTTTATATAATTCCTTTAAAGGGCCAATACAATGTTTAAATGCATGTTTTTGACTCCCAATATATATATATATATATATGATATA
>JAODTR010004274.1:0-12172 GCA_025399935.1 Amblyopsis rosae | reverse complement strand
TCTCCACACTGGCCTGGGAACGCCTCGGGATCCCCCAGTTAGAGCTTTCCAATGTGGCTCGGGAAAGGGAGGTTTGGAGTCCCCTACTGGAGCTGCTGCCCCCGGGACCCGACTCTGGATAAGTGGATGAAGATGGATGGATGGAGAGCTTCACACATTCATGGCGACTTCGTGACGTTTTATAAAATGCTGATAACAGTTGCAGCATAAAAGAAGGAGCTGCGTCAGCCGCTACTTGATGTATATAGCGGAAACCCTTGGTGCAGATCAGACCACACAACAATATCCTAGCTATCCTTTGCTGTGTGTTTTCAGTGTGGTGCGGGAAACGAGGTTATTTGGTTTGGGATCGACAAGCTTTCTCTAGAATGATTTACTTAGATGCCTTTAATTTAATAAGGCTATTGAATGGATTACCAAAACAATTGCCCTCCCTAATTTCCTGAGCAGGAGACGTCACTGCCACACACATTTCAGCAGTAAAGTAAATCCTGAACTCCACGAATCATCATGGGGTTTGGGGGTGCAAAATCAGTTAACTGTTAAAATGGCAAGGATTTTTTATTTTCTTAAATATAAAAGATTCAGAAAATATACTGATACTGTGGCCCAAAAAACATGATTCGTACAAAAGCATGGGCTCATTGTACCATTGCAACACTAAGACAGACATACGCACACACTGTTTTGTACTTGGTTACCCTTTATCATAAATCTTTCCTGTTTTGTTCTCTGCTTTGCTCCCTACAGCCTAGCTGGGTTTTATTCTTTCTCCTTAGTTAAAGCGTTGAGTATCTTCATCATCTGCCTTTTTCCCCATCTCCATTGCTCCTCTACTGAAGGGATTAAATAAACACACTACATGTTCAGGTTCACATCGGGGCAGTGGCTTTGTCAAGTTAATTAAGACTTGCCCTGAAGTTTGTAAATCACAATTTATTGTGTAGGATTAAAGCCAAGTAATTTTATTATCTAGCCCCATCGGGTCAGCGGCTGCACATCACAATGAATAGCTTTTGAAAGTCAAAATGCTTATTTTTATCATACGAATGAGTTCTGGGAATGGGGCAGCTAGATCAAACTAAAGCACACATGCTTTTTCCGTGATCTTGTATTTGCTGTCTAAAAGGTTAAAAAGCGTTTTTTTCTTTTCTTTTCTTTTAAGAAGAAAGTTCTGCCAATGTCTAGGATACAAACCATGCTCCAACAGAGGAACATTGCATTGCTGTTATTTTCGACATAATACAAACTTATACAGAGGAATTTGTTGATAAACTTACCAATACGACTCTGGCTGTTTTCAGGTATTGTTCTGTTAGAGAAGTAGGCTACTGTTGGTGCTTAAATTATGTAACAACTGAAATTAGTAAATAAAGCAGGGCCTGCTTCATTATTGCGGGAGTGGACAAAGAATGCAAATAAACAATTTATCTAAATAAAGATTTCCTTTATTAAACTGTTTATCTAAATAAAGAGTATATTTGCTTTATGATAGGGCCTATACTTTTGCCAACTGTGAATAGTTAAATAACATTTTATTTAACAAAGTAATATAAGCCTTTATGAAAGCAAAAACTAAAACTGCTATGATTTGATGACATAGGCTACTCTTAGATTGTGTAAATGCATGGAGATAGAACAGCAAGCATGCTCCTATCCTAATACAAACTGATAATAAAATGTTTATGGTGTATTTTAATAACCATAAATGCTGTGTTGCTCTACTATAATACAAATAAAATTAACTAACTAAATAAACTATCAATGTAGGCTTCATTTTTCTACAAAGCAGCACACAACTATACAGAATAGAACACCAGGCTTGGGATTGTGAGCGGAGGTGCAGTGCTTATAGGGTAACATCGAGTTAACCACGAAGATGAACTGCTCGGAGCAGTTAAGAGATGCAGCATAAAATGCCATGACCTCTCCACCTTTTCTAGTTTGATGCCTAATTCAGTCCAGGTCATCAAAGTATTTTTGCTAAATCTTGTTGGCCTATCGACACCTATTGCATCTTGGATGGGTAGATTCCTCTCTCTGTGGTCCCTTCCAAAGGTTATGGGGATGTTGTTTGTTTCCATAGGCTGTAAAGCCCTTTGAGACTGTAATGTGATTAAGGGCTATATAAATAAACTTGACTTGTAGTATGGGTTACACCCGACATCACAAAATTACTCCAGAAGTTACCTGGCGAAGCCATTTACCTTCCTTTGTAGTACAGGCCACAGTACCACTTTTATACTATATTAATTTTAAACTATTTAGAGTTGTGTATGTTAGTAGTTTTTTATTAGACAGTGTAGTAATTACATTTAATATGCACGCTTTTTGTACACTATGCATAGGAATCAGACACAACTCAGTCGCTGACACAACATAAATGTTTAAAAATATACATAATGCAGTGTAAATGTAAAAAATAGTTCTTGAAACGTCAAGAAGTACCACGCAAACTCTTGGGTTGTCCCAGCCTTGACACTTGACAATCACTGTACAAAATGTGAACCTAAAGTATTTATTCCTGTCTTCTTCACTCAGGTTTTGACTCCCGAGGAGCTGGTCAAAGCCCAGAGGTCAGTGGCCTTCGGGTGCATCAAATACGCTGATCTGTCTCACAACCGAATCAACGACTACATCTTTTCTTTTGACAAGATGTTGGACGACAGAGGGAACACTGCAGCCTACCTGCTGTACGCCTTCACGCGCATAAGGTACTGGTCTGCTTGGAGCTGTAGTTAAAAGACACAAAAAGGCATTCAAACGTCACTGTGTAGTAAATATCCCAGGAGCGGTCCTGGACCTTCAGTACACACAGGTTATCTTTAGCGTTGGTTAAAACCTCAGAGGACCAGAAGCCAATCCCTGACAGGTGAGCTTCTCTAAAAGCCAAGAAGCGATGTTGCTATTTTCTCTGCACTGCACACCGCCCCCCCCTCCCCTTCTCCCATTCGTTTTTAGCTGGCAGTTGCAGTGGCAGAGTGCCCAGCCATATCGATCCTGTCTTCCCAGTGTGAAGGCTCCTCTCTGGGGAGAGCTGAGTCAATAACGGTGTCCCACTATGGGTGTTTTTCGTGTGACTGACAGAGCAAGAGAGACACAGAAACGCCATTACGACCATTCAGTAAGATGACTTTCTCTGCTAAATGAAGAGGAAGGGGAGTTAGGCTCTTTGGGTCCGCAAAGGTCAGGTACTCCTCCATGAGAGCTTTCTTGTATTCTCCTCAGGATTTCCGGTCTTCTGGAAAGTCATAATCCGAGTTAAATCTAATTTATCCAGGACATTTCCAATGAACTGTATTTCTTATTTAAAAGTGAAGTCAGCGGTGCTAGAGAAAGATCAAAACAAAAACACCTCTCCCTTCAATGCCATAGTGTGCTCCCTCAGAAGCTCCGACCTCCAACTTGAACTTGCATTGCTTTGCCAAGGCTGGAATATTGTTGTGTGGTGCAGTTTGCACCACTTTCTTTGTTGTTTTTCTTTACAGAGCCAGGGCTGTGTCGAAACATTGTTATTTGTTCAGCACGTAAACAGAATACAGCTAGCGGACCATGAGGTGACAGTTACTGACTTTGACAAGTGTAAACATACAAGTGCTGACTCAACCTTTTAATACCGTAAACATAACAGAAAAAGCAAGGACATTTGTGTTTGGTAGATTATTTGTTGTAACAAAGCTTCTTGGAAATGAATGTTATTCCATTGGAACGTCTGATTATTTCCCTTTTTAAACGGGGCCACATTTGTAAGGAACATGCATTTGTGGCATGAGCGGCAGAGCCGAGTATGTGGGTTGCACCCCTGAAAACTGCCAAATCTGCTCTGACAATGCCAAACAGCTTTTCTTTGATGTTGACTCTTGTTTGGTGTTATATGGTGGATTGGATGATTGTAGACATAAAGACAATGAGACATAAAGGCAATTTAATACATTATTAATTTAACAAACCTCCTCCTCATGCGGGTCACAAGCCTGGTCACACACTGCCGTGGGATGGCATGCTATTCTTCAACCAGCATTTGTCACAAGTCAGCCAACCTGGTTGTATCAGTTGTATCGGTCACTTTGGAACAAGCAGCATCATCCCACAAGGGTTCACAAATGTCCTTACTTTGTGTGTAGTTTATTATGATCCAAAATGTACAATTCACCACAGAGAAATGTAATTCATGTGTCATGCTGTTGTCTTCAATGGGGCTCAAGAATACCAATACTATTGATAGCATACATTGTATATTTTTGCCATAAAACGTGATCCTGTGCAGCTTCAACAGACCTTTAACCACCATGAGGCCACTTAACCCAAAGCTGTCCGTGACACTGCTGAAATCCTATAACCGTTAAAGTGAACCACTCCAGACATTTTCCTATTATATTAACATTCATAACACCACAACTCCTACCTTCCATTGTAGCTGTGTGATTTAGGTTTCTCTACAAGTGCTGTATTTGGGCTAAGTACAACATGTTAATGTGGATAAACAGAACTTTAACGGAGTATACATTTTTCTAAGTATATTTTTAGTCTGGTTTTACTTTGAAGCACTGCTGACGGCATTTGCTTTCCTTTCTTACACTGTTTAGCTAAAAGTATCTTGTACTTGTTAACATTGTTGAAGAAAGCCTATAATACAAGCAGCTGCACTGTTAATGTTCGGGGTTAAGCCTAACACAATTCGCCCATCGCTTTGTAGCAGAAAATTGGTCGCTTGTTTACATCCCAGGGATTGGTTGCTTATGTGTTTGGGGCTTTACTCTATCTGATGGACTCAACACCCTTCCCCTTGCTCCACCATCCAGGTCTATAGCACGTCTTGCCAACCTGGACGATGCCAGCCTGAGGAAGGCTGCAGAGACCATGGAGGTTCTCCTGGACCACGATAAGGAGTGGAAGCTGGGCAAGTGCATCCTGCGCTTCCCGGAGATCCTGCAGAAGATCCTGGATGACCTTCTGCTCCACACGCTGTGCGACTATCTCTACGAGCTGGCCACCACCTTCACAGAGTTCTACGACAGCTGCTACTGCGTGGAGAAAGACCGCCAGACTGGTAGGGCCCAGGGTCCTAACAACAACAATAATTCCAAATGTTTTTTAAATTATTATTTATACGGTGAACAATAGGTGTGTTGCCGGCTTGTCTTACCACAACTATTCAGCCGCCAAGTTCAATATCAACACAATAACAAAAATAGGATCCTCTATCCTTCTAACGTAAACCAGCAGGGGCAGACGTATAAAGAAGTATAAATTGACTCCAACAATAGGTAAATACTCAAAAGCACTCATAAGTGTCTAAGATGGTGTGGAAAGTGTCTTGACAGAATAGACATGGGAGAGGCCAACATTTCCTATAATGGTCTGGCTCCACACGGGGGTAAACGACCCAAAGGTTTTCCAGCTTTTCCAAGTGGATGCATTTGATTAGTTATTGACATGGTAGGGCGTAGGCCTCCTGTACAGTGAGACGCACCATTTGTTTGTGTAAATTACAGGCTAATTTTACTGTCCTTCATTCAGCTTGTGTGTATGCCCCCTATAATGGCCCAACTGTTTAATTTAGTTTGCCTGGCTCATTAAGGGTTGAGCCTCAGTGCTTTTCTCTTTTATGTAGCTGTTAGCTCAGGCAGGGCTGGAGAGGTCACGAATATATGCGCTAATTTACTAAGGTCCAGGTTATTGGGATAATGGATGTGTTTTTTTGTGTTTTTTTTTTTTTTTTTTTTTTTTTGCTCTGCAGTAGATTATTTCTTAAATCTCTCTTTCCCTCCCTCCACCAGGTGAAGTGGTAAAGATAAACATGTGGAGGATGTTGCTCTGTGAGGCAACAGCAGCGATTATGGCCAAAGGCTTCGACATCCTAGGAATCAACCCAGTCCACAGGATGTGATGTCATCTCAGGAACTGCTCTGTTCATCAAAATGAATAGGGAAATCATGAAGAAAAATAATAAATCTATTTTCACTCATTCAGTATGAACAGAGATTGGTTAATTAAAAAAATAACTGCTAAGTTACTTATTTTCAGGTGACATTTGTGATTATAAATGTTTAATTCAATATTCATTCTTATTTTATAATACAAAAAACTCCATACTCTTCATAATAAAATAATAGAGCTTAATGTTTGTGCCATCAATTATTTTATGAGCAGATGCTGTCTTCCTTTAACAGATTAATAATACATTTTCCATTGAGGCTTTTTGCTCTTAACATTGAAACAAATTAAAATTGATGTGGCACTGACAATCAATGTCAAACCAACACGATTCGATGTCAGCTGTCTACAGAGGCAAACAAAACATATTGGCTTATACTGTACATTGATTAGGCTTTTTAACATAGCGGTAATCTCAGTGCATTATTGCCGTCAGACACATGGGTTTCACACTGACTCACTTTAGCACAGAACATTTCATAACATTTGGCACAAGTCACTTAAGGAGTCACTAGTGAAGAAATTGGTTTAAATTCACTTTCTTCACTTGTGACCCCTAAAGTGATGGTTTTTAGTGCTCAGAACCATTTGTGTTTGCTCCACTTTGAGTGTTCAAACTTTTGTGTGGATTATACTGTATTATGTTTGTATTATAGGGGTTCTTCTCTGTAGTTTAACCTTTATGATCAGAATTATAGATTTAAGTGACAGGTGACTTGTGTTTGATTGTCATAAAGCCTTAGTCTCCTCAGCAAACATACTGCATTACTTTCTAACTGTCTTAGAGCAATCGCACAGCCTGCTATTAGTGTCTGTCCATCAACGTTTCACAAACACACACACTTGTCACACACATCCAAGTTTCAACTTGAGGAAAAGTGTCTTTGACACGAGTGACACTGCTAAACTACAATTACAGCCTTTGTCTTTTCCCAGCTACTGTAAGTAAGTCTTTCTTTGCAGAAACTTTGTGGAGAACAAGCCCCATTTGATGATGTTAATTATACATCGGGCAGACAGTCCTGAAGGCTGTAATTGTACGTCTGCTTTTACCCACAAGGCATTGCGATACTTTGCCTCAACGAAAACAAACTTGCACCTCTCCCAAAAGGCAAAGGACTGTTATAGTCTCACTATATAGTTTCTATAACCCATGCTAAGTTTGAGACCCATGAGCTGAACTATTGAAATCAACATTTTTCTTATGTGTCTAGTGTGGTTTAGAGATTTAGGGCTGATCTGGGTTCCAACCAGCAATTATTCCCTGGGTGGCTTCATGAAAGATTCATGGAGCTTCTGCAGAGAGGGTAGAGTCATTGAAGGACAGAGTGTTAAAGGTGTTTTGACAATGGCTCCAGGATGATGGGGCTGGCACGCTGACTCAATAATACCACTGAGGTAATAATAATGTTCCCTGCCATGAAAAAATAGAAAAATAAGGCTATCATTCCTTGGTGGCCATCTTATATGTAGGCTATTCCTTTGTTTCTTGTGTTAGAGGGGGTGGAGATGTGTAATTGGGGTCATGGTGTTGCCAGCTCGAATCCTGAGCTGGGAAAACCAAAGGAGGGTGGGTGAATGCTTGACACCCTTGAGCATGGCATCATAATTGGCTCAGCTGAGCACTCCTGTGGCCAAGTAGAAAACCTAATACTTGACTACCCATTGCATAGGCCTACACAGTAAATAGCATACCAGTGCCTAATCGTTCTACACACATTTGTTATTACAAAATGTTCTCAATCTGGTGCTGATTAGCCTCAACAACCTACATCACTCCACTAAACACTCAATTATGGTAGCCTATGTTTTCCAGACACCTCCAAATTCTTAATGTGGTGTAGGATACAGTAGGTTATGGATCCTGCTGGAGGTTTATCACAGATTTAATTATGTAGTCTAAGAGATGAGTGAATAAGATATGTAAATACATTTATGCTAATAGTGAACTACAGTGTTTACAGCATAAATACTGTCTTATTAAGCACACCGAGGGAGAATAGAAGGCAATGGTGCGAGCTGGCAGTTAGTTTGTCTTGGAGCTCGACAGTCTGATTAATCTGCGGTGAACGTTAGCTGGCCTCCATGTACACTTCTGTCTCCATGAATTACAGTCAGTGTGTTCTGGCTGACAGTATACACTAGACATAAGATGATAAAACAATGAACAGGCAAGATGACAGAGGAATCAATATTTTAATTTGTCATTTTGTCATTGATACATTTTGCATTTGGCACAGGCTCACAGGAAGAAAATTCGCTTTTTCTTAAATGTTAGCCTATAATTAAATTAAATATATGTGTAATATAGCCTACTGTTTAATTCGTTAAATAATATCAATGTTTTAGATTACCACATATTTTTTTAAATGTGATGTTAACCATGCTTAATTACACAGAAATTGAAATAATTACATAGAAACGTGCTCTGTTTAAATATTTGAAATTAAAATACACTTTAGGCACAAGAGTATGAAGCAACTCACTTATTGCCACGTCAAATATGTCCTAACAAGCAAATGGACTGAAGGCCTAACAATCATAAAGCTCCTATAAAACAAATTAAGATAGAATAAATACAAGTGTTGTTTCCACATACGCATGGAAATGTGTCTTCAAATATCCGTCAGCGCGCACACAATGGACTCCATTGCTCTGCCTGACTTCTTTCATTTGCTTTGCTTCAGAGTGGCGCTAAAGTGGCTCTGTCCAACAGAGAGGTAGATGTTCATTGCTTGTCTTTGAAGTGTCACCCACACTCGTCCTGCTCTAAAATCAAAGGGCTTTCCACCTTGGGGAAGTGGAGAGATCATTGCTCCACCCGTCACTCAAACGCGGGAAGATGTGCGTTCCATTTTGGTGGCAGGAAAGGGTGTCACTCCTGATAAAGTGGGATGCACTGCCACACAAAACTCCTTCACTCTGGTCTCTTCATGGCTTTCAACCACTGCTAATCCACCATGCCAGGGACAAACATTGTTTTTCTGTGAATCTCTGCCTGTGGGTTTCGACTATGTATTATTACTTCTAGTGTGTATGTTTGATAAGACAGTCAGGGCTTTGGTATGGTTCAATCATTGGCATTTTGTTGCTGCTGCAAATAATCTCAGGAATTTTAAACATCCTAGTTCAACAGATAAACAATCATGCAATGGCTAGAAGGTCATGACATTTGCATGAATCCTGAAGAAATACCAAACATTTTAAGCACAAATTGAATAACACATATTTGGGTTTACATATTTTCACAGATATTTTGTCTTCATTTGAAATAAAGTTGAGTGAGAGGCCACATGTTGCATTAAGGGAGGAGAGTTCAATGTGCTCTCAGTGTGGTATTCCTGCCATAGGTCATATGTTTTGCAGCTGGCCTATTAATTCCTACTTTTATTACAGGAAGTACGTCTAGTACATACTGTCACATATCCTCATTGCAATCAACTACCCTTCAAATATCTCACATCTGGAGGTTTATCTGCTCACTGGGGTGTCTCTGTCTCTCCCATGTGGATGTTTGTTAGTTTGTAGAACCGACCGGTGGATTTGCTAGGTTTCTACATACCGTCCACTCATTGCATTCCGCATCAAGTTAAGAGTCACATCACGGGACACAGTCTACCCAGCTATCCCTCTCCCTCACACCAAAACGTCTTTGTATGAGTCAATGCCCATGTTTGCACTTTCCTGTGAACTTGAGCGTGAAGGGTAGCAAGCCCAACTGGGCCGCGTAGCAGCCTGCTAGCTACAGTGTCTCCGCAAGGTCGATAGCAAAGTAACAAAGTGAGACAGAACACAGAGCTCCGATGGACCATACGATCTCTACCCGCTGATCCATACATTACGGCGACCCTCCCTCAGCAACATTTGGCTTTGCAACAAACCAAAAGTCCTCTGTGATTATAGGCTTCCCATACCGGGCAGTTTCCCCCCGTCCTGTGAGGTAGAAATTAGGTTGACTTGCTACAGCCTGTGGTTTCATTACAGATTTGATATCAGGCTGATGAAATCCTTCTCTCATAGTCTAAAGATCTGCCCTGGCTCACTTCTGGACTTGTCTCATGTCTTGGTGTCCCTTTGGTCTGGTCTGAAGGAGTCTCTGATGGACAGGAGCCTGGAAGCCAGTAGATGCCCACTTACTTTCCTGTCCCACTCTTGAGAGCGCCCCCTGGAGGACACACAGACAAGACCTTTCAATGATGTGTCCAGACAGTGATAGTGATATGCCTGCCGCATATTTATTACATTTCATGACATATTCATATCCCTTTGACAGGGAAGGCCTAGAAATACATAATCCTTTTAATCCTTTTTCTTTTATGGTGACAACTGGAACATCACCAGTATACTGATGTATACGGTTTGTCATGTTTAATACTGACCGCTTGTCAGTTTGCAGATGGTGGTAAATCTATAACACATGACATAACCTCTTTATTATTAAAACCTATATAATCTTAGAACTCTATAACCTTTTGCTGATCAGAACCCCATGTGTCCAGAAATGACACACTACAACACTATCAAAGCCTTAGCAGCTTTAGGGTTTTTTGTTGCAGTTTTCAACGGTTTATTTTATGGTTGATGTCTAGGTGAGATACACTGTAAAGGCTTTATGATTGAGACTAGTCAGTCTAGACTTGATTACTCTTTTCTCTCTCTCTATCGCTCTCTCTCACAATGAGGTCGTATGTTTTATTTCTGTTGGAGGTGACCTTGGGTCGCTTGTTTTGCCTTGAAAACTAAAAATGAATGGCTGCTGATGTCCGACACGATATGGGGAGAGTTAATGCTGAACATGATTTAATTATAAATATAGAGTAAATATAAAATATAGAGTAAATATAAAACAAAAATGTGTTCAATAGTAACACATTTCAATAATAAAGCAGGCTTCATCTTGAATTTATTAATAAGAATGCTGTTTTATTATGTTTGAAGTTCAAGTTCAATAAAGTGAAAAGGCAGCACATTTCCAGAGGTGTCAAAAGTAAGCAAAGGCATTACTTAAGTAGAAGTACAGATACTCACTACTACTTTGGTAAAAGTCTTTTAAAATAAAATTTTATAATATAAAATAATGTTATTATAATATATCCTGATATAGTTTTCATACAATTGCTAGGACCCAAAACTCTTAACACGGTGAGCACAAGAGCAGTATATGTGGGCTAAACTGGATTATTTGTCATTGCTTTGGCACAAACTGCATTCAATGTAGGCCCTACATGTTTCAAGTTTCATGGATTATTTTCTCTCAGACATAACCACACCCAATATATGTAGCCTACAGGCCAATTAGCCTGCTTACATACTATTTTCAAAACTGGTCAACTTAATTTCAAACCCTAACAAGACACCAAATACAAAAATATTGCAATTTCATAATATCTGATAGAAATACTGTATATTACAAATCTAAAATATTTTATATTATTTAGAACAAATATACCCACCACAGCTGCTTCCCTTTGTATCATATGTCTGTAGTGTATTGTCCAATATGACACTCTATGAGAGCCTGTGGCTAAATGCAGAAGAGTTGACTAGACTGTAATATGGTGTAGGCTAATAGTCACCAGATTCAACACTATTCTTTCCTTCTCTCGTTTATAATAGCTTATTCTGGTAAATCTGAATTATTTACAGTAGCATACTGAAAGAGTCTTTCTTGTCTGTTTCATCTTGTTACGTAATTTGCATAATGTGCGCCAATAGGCCTACAAGGCATAGTATTTCTTCTCTTCTCTTTAGGTCTGAAATCAGTCTTGATGATTTTGGGAAGGCGCTCAATTATGCAAAATAAATTCCTCTTAAATGTTTCCAAACGCATTAACATTAAACTAGCTTGTTTTGAAAATGTAATGAGTAGAAAGTATAGATATTTGTGTAAAAATGTAAGGAGTAAAATTAAAAAGTTGTCAGAAAAATACATACTTGAGTTTAGTACAGATGCCTGAATAAGCTACTTAAGTACAGTACTTAAGTATTTGTAGTAAGTACTTCCCAGCTCTGCACATTTTGCACATATTGCAGATTCAGCACCTCTATCAGAAGATAGTTACCACTTCAACTGCAGCAGATACAGTGATCACCTCTATATAGGAGATACTGTTATAACCTCTAAATAGCAGATACTGTGGTCATCTCTATACAGATCTAGTGATCACCTCTATACAGCAGATACAGTGATCACCTCTATAGAGATACAGTGATCACCTCTATAGAGCAGATACAG
>JAODTR010004273.1:0-12173 GCA_025399935.1 Amblyopsis rosae | reverse complement strand
TTGTATTTAACCTCAACATGTACAAACGTATTATAGAAACCATGTAAATGTGGATTTTGGTGGCAAGGACCTTTAAGTATGAAACTACAGTAAATGTTATATGCACACAGTGTTTACATTTTAATTAAACGTTTTTGTCTTATCTCCATTTCGTCAACAAAAATGCATCTTAAATTTAGTCCTAGTTTTTATTATCAGTGATCTATTTTCGTCTTGTTAACGTCTCGTTTTAGTGATGGAAAAAAAGGTTGTTGATGAAAATATGAACGAAATTAAAATTGTTTCCTCTAGGTCACATCTTTTCAGTAGTGGAGGATGGGAAGGTTGTTGCACCTGGGTGGTTCTCGTGTAGCCTGGCTCCGCCCAACAATTTCTCTCATATCAATTTTCTAAAATTAGATTCTATAGTCTGGAAACTGCGCATTGGTGTTTTCACATCCACCCTGCTGGCGGACCAATCACTGTGTGTTAGGGAGATTATGTCAAGCAAGGTGGCTGTATTTCACCTCAGCCGCTCTCACATGTGGAGTTCCCCAAGGGTCGTTCCTGGCGCCTATTCTCTTTTCCCTGTATCTGCTTCCACTCGGCCCCATCTTAAAAAGCCACAGCATCGGGTTCCATCTTTATGCAGATGACACACAATTGTACTTGCCCCTTAAAAGACTAGGTGGGAGCTCTTTAAAAACACTACTGGACTGTCTAAACAATGTCAAAGCCTGGATGGCTCTAAACTTCCTACATTTTATTAATGAGACCTTGGTAGTTGGATCCAAGCTCCACCAATAGTTTGGCTGTCCGTGGTCGAGCCAATCCCATTGGTCCGTGCGTCTCCCAGATTCTGGTTGCTCTATTCCACCAGCTGAGGGAGAGACACCAACCCCTAGTGGGCACATTAAATCACGTCCCATCAAATTCATTGGGCAAACACCGCACCATAAAGCTTGCTCTTACAAGCAGTATTTCTACAGAAACTAATTCCATCTTATCGTCTGTGTCTAAGTCAATAAGTGAGCCGCTCTCTTGTTTTTGCATGTCCAATTTGGGTATTTGACTATCATGAATTTATTGTTATCTGAGTTAGGTCACATAACAAACCCTCCCGTTCCTGCTCTGTGTTCTGTGTGTGCTCCTATCTGCCCTGATTTTATTTTGAGAGCTTCTTAACTGGGCGGTTTGCAACACTGTATACACAAACCCACACACGACAACATAGAGAAAAATATGCAGACAAACCATCATCACACGAAAACACACACTTGCTAAAGAGTTAGCATTTACCATGTACTCACAACAAACACAAATAAATGTATCCCTCCGTAAACTCCGTTATCTACTTTTTCAAGATAACTTTCGGGCAATACAGACAATATCAAGCATTATCTCATCCGGGAATAACCCAGGCATCTCAACATGTATACACAAATCACGGGTTACTTTTTACAAGACATCCCCAAATCTAAAGTCAACAGACCTGCTGGCGATCACCCCGCCATCGCTCCCATTAGATTGACTGGCCTGTCTTTACGTTCAATTCAGAACGCAGGTCTTTGATGAGAGAGAGATCTGAGATACTCTCTTCCTCACACTTTTCGTCAACTTTCTCTTCCCTTCCTCACTTTCTCATACTCTTTATTTGCCTGTTCTCGACTCCCTTTTTCCACCACCAACAGTAACTGTTTCACTACCTGGCCCCACTGATAATTATTCCTATCCACTAAACACCCATTCTGTCATATTCTCCGTCCATTTCTATCTTCCTCCTCTGTTTACCTGACTCCCTCCCTTTGTGCTCAGCTTAGTTTTAATACTGCTTATTTAATTATATATTATTATTATTATTATTATTATTTATTTACTTATTTATTTTTATTTGGATTTTTACTACTAGTCTTATTTCTTTCCTCTGACCTTTCTAACTCCCTTACTTTGTATTCAATTAAATTTCCTTATAAAAATAATTCCTACACTTACTATATTTTCTACTTAATGTTCAAAACATATGATATCACACTGCAATCACATTCATACTGAAAATGACATACACAAAATTGGTACCACTTATTCACTTATATTACCAAAACCTATTGTATTTCGGGTGTGTGTTTAGAGGGCCTATTAGCCACTCAGGGCTTTCGACCTAATTCCTGTTAATCGCCTTTTCGAGGTTCTCTAACCTCTGAGGGTTTTTAACCTGTTCCCTTTACTTTATTCTTACCTACTTGTATTTACAATCAACATGGGTGATGACAATAGGATGATGAGACAGAATAACAGTACTGTTATTTAGAGTGTTTAATAACAGACTTCGACATTAACAGGTGTCTGCTTACAATGTTTTAGACGGTCGCCCAGTACTGTCAATCCGTAACCTCGATCCGTTGAAGTTTCTCTCCTTTAATTTTAGCCCTTTAAGGGGTCTACAACCTCATCACGTTGGTGGTCGCCAATTGTTGGAATTCTTGGTGGCAGTTCCTGCGTGTTCTTTGATGAGGATACATTATGAGACGTATCCAAGTTAATACATCAGCTTTATGGTTGGATTAGAAATACAAGTTTCAGAGCTCTGGACCACTTATTTTCCCTGACCGACAACATGCAATATCAGCAGTTCACGAAGTCTGGCCTCTGCCTCTGCCTCTCCCTCAGCCCATTGATAATATTCTAGACAGTGCAGATAATAACCTGCATTGTATGTTACTGAGTTACTAACATGGCTGAATAACACTAAAGTTTTATCAACACCATTGATTTGTCCCCTGCTAACTATAAAGATTACAGTGCATCAAGACAGAACAAACAAGGAGGTGGGATCGCTGCTATTCTCTTCACACAGTTGGAATCCAAGGTTGTCAAAATGGGTGAACATACGTCATTTGAATATCTGACTCTAGAGATTATGTCAGGACAATCTGTGCTGACATAAATCTAAATGTCACCAAAACATTCATCACTATTTTAAAAGGAATTATCAGTGCTGTTATCACTTAGTATTACAAAATATTACAGATTACTTCTTAATGGAGACCTCAATATAAATTTTAACAAAAGTATTGACATCAGAGCCATGTTGTTGAATATATTGGACCGCTTTGATCTTGTCCAGCATGTGAAAGAAGCCACACGTTGTCAAGGCAACACACTTGACTTAATCATAACAAGAGGGTTAGACATGAATAATGTTTCAGTCTCTGAATTACCTATCTCTGACCATCACTGTGTTTGTTGATATCAACATTATTGTAGCAGAGGCTAAAGGGGAAATTCTGGTTCAAAAGAGATACCGTGATAATTTGTCTGAAACAAAGTTCTGCAATATCATCAAATATATTGATTGCTGTGACTGAAATTTTGAATGATGGCATGTCATATGCTCTAAACACTGCTGCTCCACTAAAGACCAAAAGTAGATCAACTGGCAGAGTATCCCCATAGAAAAGATTGTCGATCTACAGAAAGAAAATGGTGGAACACTGAACTTACATTTCACCATATTTACAAAGAATCTGTTAATGCCTATAACAACGCAGTCCATCTGTCAAGACAGGATTATTTCACCAATATCACAGAGAATGCTGGAAACCCTAGAGCACTGTTCGCCCCCTTTTTGACCAGCTTCTCAACACTGCCCCCCTTCCCCCCCACAACCCTCTGTCTCAAAGTGTGAAGAGATAGCATTATCCTTTAATAACCAAATAGCATCAATAAGAGCCAGCGTTCCTACTACTACTTTATCCATTGATGACAGCAGTTAACTCTGTAATAATTATGTAACTATGGGAACTTTCACTTGTGTCACACTTAGGGAGCTTTGCAAGATTGTCATTGAACGTAACTCTTCCACCTCATGTATTGACCCTGTGCCCACATCATTCTTTAAGCGGGTGTTTGACAGTATGTTATGGCCCAAATGTCAGATTATGTCTTGAAGATTATTTATTTTTCGTAATTTATTCAAAACAGCTGTTGTAAAACCCATCCATCCATCTTCATCCACTTATCCGGAGTCGGGTCGCGGGGGCAGCAGCTCCAGCAGGTGACCCCAAACTTCCCTTTCCCAAGCCACATTAGCAAGTTCTGACTGGGGGATCCAATACCAGGCCAATACCAAACTTGCTATTTATTAGTAAGATACTGGAGAAGATAGTCTTGATGCAAATAAACCTTTTTATTTTTAAACAAAACCGTATCCTTGGAAATTTTTTATAAGGGTTTAGAGCAAATCACAGCAATGAAACTGCTCTCACTAAAATAATCTCTGTCAACTCTGATCAGAATTAAGTCTGATCCTTATTCTCTTAGAATTGAGTGCAGCATTTGATACCATTGAACATGGCATCCTAATAAATCGTCTTGAGAAATTGGTGGGTCTCTCTGATAATGTCTTAAATTCAACATGGTCACATTGATCGTCGTCAATATGGACGTATGTGCAAAGTATGTAATCTTCTAATAATGACTAAAAACTAATTTGTCACAATATTAACATAAATAACATAATTACATTTTTAATTATTATTTAGATTTTTTTTCAATGGTTCAATTCAACATAAATATTCGTCAATATTCGGATGCATTATACATTCATAAGAATGCAGACGTTTTTTCTAACTTGTATATTTTCGTTTTAATGGCAGCGAAATTCTGTTCATGATGTACTGAAATATTCGTCTATATTTTGACGCATTATACATGAGTCAGAACATGCAGGCGAAGAGGGGGGGGCGGGGAGAGGGGAGGGGGATAATTAGGCAATGTTCTTTTTTGGGCCCGTGTCAGGCTAGGAATGTGTCAGAAGCATGTAAATTCAGCAATTGACCTCCTAGTCATTGTCAACAACTAGTGCATGTATGGTGAAGATTGAATTCTCCTTGCCCGGGGGAGGAGCAGGTAAAGGGGGTGTTTGTTTCCATGTTAATTGTAGGCTGTAAAGCCCTTTGAGCCTGCAATGTGGTTAAGGGCTATATAAATACATTGAACTATGTAAAATAAAAATCTTTGTGCGATCGGCTTGAAACTTACATCAATAGGCAATCATGAAAAGGTGTGAAATCCTGAATATCAGCCTCCAACTAGCTTCTTTAGCTAAAATATTGAAGGACATCTCTTTGCCCAATTCAGGTGCGCTGGCCTAATGGAGGGGACCTGAAATGGGTTGCCCAATTCAGGTCCACTTCATTGGACTGGTGCACCTGAATTTGGCAAAAGTATGTTATGGCCCATCTCAGGCTAGAATCTTAAAAGAATAATGTAACTTTAATAAATGGACCTCCTAGTCATTGCCAACAACTGGTGCATGTTTGGTGAAGATTGGACAAAGTCCATTTTTGCTTCAAGGCATGGGACTTTAGTTGAACATTTTGTCAATACACAACTTTGAGCAATCTGCTCCAGACTTACACCATATATTGGCAGTGAAGGATAGGTGCTAAATTTCAGAATCCAATCCTATTCATGTTCTGAGATATTAACTGATATTATTTTGCCCAATTCAGTTCCACAACATTTGGCTGGGGTACCTGAATTGGGAAATATTCTTGACCATTAGACTGCAATTACATTTGGGCAAACCAATTGAGGTTCACTTGCCTGGCACTCTGGGAAGTTGCAAATGCAGTGGTCACATGGGGATGTGGGGATAAACATTTGGTGATAATTTGGAGACCCTACCTAAAAAGCAACCCATTTAACAGGCCTAAAAAGAAAAAAATATAGGGTTGCCCAATTTGGGTTCTTTCAGTTCTGTCAGTTCTCACAGTGCTTTTTGAATTGAGCACCCAGATTCTTGCATACGGCATTGGGTCACTTCCCGTCACCCGATCGGCACGAAACACGGACCACGCGTTAAAGGCGGCCAATGGAAAAGCCCTGAGGAGAGGCGTGCCGACTGCTTCTTCGAGGGCTGCGTTCTGGACCTTTTTGCCCGAGGGCAAGTCAGAAGTTTGAGATGTCCCTTTCCTGAAACAGGACGTCGAGTTGTATGCCCCGTTATGTTTCAGTGTCCACACAGCTTCAGGAAGACCCCCGAAATGCTGTCTGAACAACGTTGGCGGGGACAATGTAAAAGCATTTCAATCGGCAATCCAATTCCCATTTCAAATAGCACCCCATTGTTTTTTTGGGGGAGGGGCCTGCCGAGACCCTTGAACAGCGAAGAGGCCCTAAAATCGGTGAGCCGGTTCTCGGGGGGGACCTCCAAAAGGCACCCTCCGAAGCACGGCCCTCTAGGTGGTCCACAAAGGGAAATTTGGAGGCCTTAGATTTCAAATGGGTCTCAGGTACTACAAGTCAGAGACATATTGCATCCGATTTTGGAGGTTCAACCCTAACCCTAGATGTTTTTTTTATTTTCGATCCTCTCCAAATTCAGATATGTTGTCCCCGGGCAATCCCCAGACTGACATTAGGAGGATCGGGCCCCCATCGACCTACAGTTCTGAATTGCTAGGAGTCGTTTTCTGGATTAGGCAATTTTGGTCAATGTAAAAGCACCCCAATAGGACGAAGGCTTTACTCAGGGATTGAAAGTTGCAAGCATCACCAAATTAACTAAGCAGCTACAGGGCGTCAGGCCGAGCAACACATTTCAATTTTAGGCCCCTGTTACCTTTCAGGGGCCCCTGGGAGCCATTTTTTATGGGAATACTCTAGGACCGTGAAAATTCCGTGGTCTTATCGGGACATGGGGATGAACATGAGGTGTTGATTTGGAGACCCTGCAGAGGCGGGCTAACTTTCTGACTGACGGGCAGGCAAAAGCGGAGCTTTACTCCGTTGCCAATATACTATGGTGGCTATTCTGGGACAAGTCACTGCTGAACGTTTAATTTTTAATAACTCTGTATCCGCATGACCAAGACACATGAAACCAACATTGTTTTACTTGTCTGAGGCTTATTCACGAAGCACACCTTTTGTTTTAGCTCCTCTTTTGCCTGTCAGTGCCGCACATCGGCAAAGACTTAGGCGTACACTTCGGCAAGCGAATATCTGTTGAATATATAATTTCCTTCTAACTTTACCTCGGTCCGAAATTTTATCCCCTGCCGGAAACGGGCTGCTGTTTTTGGTAGCGCAAGTAATAATATTTTTATCTGGGTCAGTGATCAGTCATGATCATACAAAGCATTTAACGTTACGTCCGTTATAATAACAATGATAGAATATGTATTTGTTTCATTTGAATGTTTCTTGGTTAACCGAATAGGCTATTCGATGTGTTGTTGCTAGTAGCTAGCAGCTAGCCACCTATCTATCTGTAGCGGCAAAAACACCTGCGGTTTCATGCTATGTGCTATGTAACCCTGCATTCATTAATTAATACGTGCTTATGGGTCCATGGCTGTTTAGCGAGCAGAGACGGCTGCGATGTTGTGCTATGATATAATTTAACCTTCATTCATGAAATAATGTGCTTAGTAGATACATGGCTAAACGTAACATCGTTCCTACACAGGGTTGTGTGACCAAGCTGCGGCTGTGTTGTTGACATGAACAATTAACTACATTCTGCCGCCTGTATCCTTTACTGTTGTCTGGACGGCGAGGCAGAATTCATGCGCAATATTAACACCTTGAAAACACTGCTGAAATGAACCCATATGTGGTCCAAACCCATAAAACTATTTTCAAACCACATTTGAGTAGCCTGCACTGGTATTAACAGTACTAACAATCGTAGCCTTACGTCAACACACCTACGTGGAAGTCGGTGCAGGGTGGGCAGTGACTTGTTAAATTTAAAGCAACAGTCACTGAAATCAGACCCGTTATCTGAAGAGTTGTGTGATGTGCTATTCCACATAAACTCTGTAGTATTGTCACCTAAACTTGTCAACTACATTGCATTGAGAAGTCAAGGAACTGTGTCAACAAGTGAAAATGAGCATTAAATGAGTTTAATCGCGGAGGACCGCGGACCGATACTGTTTTGATTTGAGCTTGACCCTGCCTTTAAGTTAGCCTACTTATAACTTAGTCAGAACGCAGTACCCAACTGCAGTGCTATAATTTATGATACTTATTATTCTGTCTGTTTTTTTTCTTCACAAATTTATGATGTAGTGACTCATTTAATTCAAATTGACGGGGAAGTCCATTTATAGCTCAGTTTTATTAATAAATTAGTTATCAATTTTTTTTGGCAGCAGTGCATCGATAACGTATCGCAAAAGGAAGATATACAATATATTAACATATCGATATATTGTCCCACCCCTACAGAGGAACATGTACTGTAGAAGTACTGTATATAATTCCTATTAATTTTTGGGACAACCCATTATGAACTTCTTATTACCATCTGATTTGATTGTTTGATCCCATTTTATGGACATAATCTTTCTAGGCAAAGCAGATGACTGGCTCCCTGAAGAGGAAGTCGGAATCTAAAGCCAATGACGAAGATGGCCAGTCACCCCCACAATTTAAGACAGTCAGAGACAGCCCTTCAGCACTCTCGTCTAATCACGTTGAAGCAGGTAACAGCTGGGATTACAGCAGTTTTGAGCAGGTTATTATGATAAGCAGGTCACAGTTTAATACTGTAAGCATTTTGCTTTTTTCATAATGTTGGTTTAGAGGAACCCCTTTCATCAACAGCTGTACCAGCATTTTGCTGGTTGAAGGGATGTGCTTTTTGAGATTTTGGGTATTATTTAGACCTACAGTCAATTTGGGACTATAATTCCTATATTATAACTATAATAATAGGGTACAGTGCGGGTGCTTGATGACAGTGCTTGTAATTGACTAGCTATTGAACATGATTAGAAATCCACAGATTATTACAATAGGCATTTACATAGGTGCTCTCAGGGAGCTTGGAAACAGAGCGCTCAACATACATCATTTCCGTATTTTTAGGATGGGGGCGACTTTTCACCCTTTATATGCAGACCAGAACAAGCAAGTCTGCAAGTCAATGGTAAGGCCCACAGATTTCACCATACAATTGTCCATTATTTCTCTCTGGGGGCATTAACAATAGTGCCATAGCCATATTGCCATGGCCATATTTACTACTAGTGGCGCATCTAGGGCAGGCAGCCTAGTCTTCAGACAGTGACACTGTTACTGGCATGTAAAGCTAGAACTACACAGCAGCGTTTTTCGCTCGTGTGTATGGGAGCGACTGCTTTGCCAGGGCGCTGGTTGACTCTTTATTGTAGCCGCTGGACCGGTGCTGGACCAACGCTGATAGCAACCGAAACCCAATGCTCTATAAACTTTTCTAGCGATTTTTAATCGGCAGCGAGCGCTAACGTCTCTCCCAATGAGAATCAAAGTAAAAGCTAAGTAAAAAAGCTAAGTAAAAAATACAAAAACCTAATGACATTTGGAAAATAAATTTTTTCCAGCAGCCCAAAACAAGTAAACTGTTACTGTAAATGTAACATGGTACCTTAAAACCCTCTGAAGCGGATATCTGCGCCGGCACAGATTTTGCATTGGTTTATATTTTGTATCATATCTTAGTATCCACGGTTCGGTTTATATCTCGGTTTTTGAGCAACGGTTAGGTTCATATGGCGTTTTTTTATTATTTTATTTAATTTTTTTTTTTTTTGCGGTATAATATTGAAAAAAATGTCTGGCTTTGTTTACATTCTGTACAATAGACTTCTTTATTCTATACTTTCTGCCACTAGATGGCCACTAGAACCAGCTGCTCAGCCAAACAAGAAAACTGTTCTTGTTGCCGCCCACACATGTGCGCTGCCAGCACTAGGTAAACAAAAAAAAAAGATCGGCTTACGTTACAATACCCTGCTCAGAATATTATTCCACTCTATCCTTAACATAGAAAATAGTAATTGTTTGCTGCTATATTCATGTTTAAAATAGACACATTTAAAAATATGTACTAAGAATACTAAGAAGAACACTGTAGCTTCATTGCTACAAATTACAAAATGCAAGCAGACGATTGAATAGTTTAGAACCACATGATGGCAAAATAGACAGCGGTCAGAGACTGAATTAAAAATAACCTGGAAAGTTTTGGACAGTTTTCATACCTTGGCGGACATGGATATTGTATTGACACACGTCAGATAGATAGGTTTCCTGAAAGAAACACCCACAAGAAAGGTAACTGCTGCGTCATGCCTAACCCATCCATGAAGACGACACAGTATTTGTGTATGTGTGCACTGCGCTGCGTGTCTTGTAATTTCTCAGCAAAATGACACACACACGCATTGATGTTTATAAATAAAGTGTGATATTATTACACAGTTTGACGTTTGAGTAAAGAAGCGAAGGCAATAGACTCATTGCCATAATCTGACATCGTAGTGACGGTGGTTCATTCCATGAATGAGAACATGCATTCTATAAATCGCTTTTGTATTGTATTAATACAACTATAAAAAGGCTCAGTGGTTCTAATCTAGTGTTGAGCTAAATGTGAAATGAAAAGGTTGCATCTGTAGCAGGTTCGGTGTGTGTCTGTGTGTGGGCCGCAGTTCTGTATCCTGGAACTGCGACATGAAACCCTGGACATTTGTATCGTGGTTTCGGTTTCAGAACCGTTACACCTCTAGAAAACAGTGAAAAAAGGCCAAAAGACCCTTATGGTTTAAAGAGTTAAAGACATTGAGTGAATAGGCTCAATGGGCCTCATTCACCAACAGTTCTTGACAACAGATTAAACCCAATTTAAGTAGTTTTCACGAAGATTCTGGCATTCACCAATGTTTTCTTATTTGGGATTTATTCCTAGGTAAGAACAGAAACTAGGCACACTCGAGTACTCTTACATACAATTGAGAGCTGACATGTTTGTGCAAAACAAGTAGTTATATTGTTTTAGTCAGTTCTAATTTAAAATATTATATTTCTGTCCTTTATAATTTTGTAACTAATTATTTTCATTGTTTGTGTTAATAAATACACACTACACTTACACTTCTGCTAATTTGTAAAGCACTTTCGATTGCCATTGTGTATGTGCTAGTAGAGCAGCAGCCCAGAGCATTTTGATCAAACGAACAAGGTACCAACATCTGAACACAGAAACACGCATGGTGTAGGCTACCGTGTGCAGATATGGATGTCTGCCAGGGTGCTTCTCCTGGGTGTGCCCGCTAGAGCCCGCAAAGAGGAGCCCAAAAACGTATTTGATCAAACGAAGGAGGTACCGCATGAAACCTATTTCATATGAATTGGTACATCTCACAGAGCACAGAATTGTCCATGTCAGACCATTTATCCGCTGGAAAAGGTCTGCCAGACACCCCTAAATGCAAACCCCCCCAAATGTGGTCTAGCTCAAACGAAGGAGGTACCACATGAAACTTATTTCAAATGAGTTGGTACATCTCACAGAGCATAGAATGGCCCATACCAGACAATTTATCAGCTGGAAAGGGTCTGCCAGACACCCCTAAATGCGAACCCCCCAAATTAAAAATATGTTATTGATCTAGGGTAGGCTAAATATTGAAATTACATGTTATTTTGTATGCAAAATGCTCTCTTCAGGGTGTGAAATCTTTTTTTTCTTCCACTTTTAATTCTATCCTAAAATTTAGACAATTTAGAAAATGTTGAACTTTCTGTAGTCTAGGCTAGTAGCATAGGCCTTGTAGCCTATATTAATTGGACTACCGCATAGGACAAAGCAGTTAATAACTGTTTTGTCTTAAACAGTTTATAACGGTTTATGACAAAACAGTTATTAACTGTTTTTTGGCTGTAGTTGGCTCAATATAAGTAGACTACTACTGTTTAGCCTACAGTAGTCTACTTGCATATATCGTATCAAATGTTATCAGTCATACATTTGAGTAGACTTAAGGCTTTCTTTTTTAATAAAATGTGAACGTTTTAGTCCTGTTATTAGTTTAGGCCAATAATGTTCCATCTTTTCACCTTGTGCTAATATCAACTGCCATAACAGCAGAGCAGACAACAGAGCAATAGCCTATGAATTTGGTAAGTTGTGGAATGTGGTAAGTAACTATTTAAATATCAAATATTAAAATCTGAAGATAGGGTGCATATTTTCGATTGACAAATACATAAAAAAATGATTGAGCCTAAAGCTAATGCTGTATAGCCTAGCTAATGTTACCAGTTAACCAGTAATGTTAAGCAATAGCCTATGCCTTAATAGGCTATTACTGTAGTTATGCTATAGGCTATTATGTGTGTATTTATTGTGTTTATAT
>JAODTR010004271.1:0-33446 GCA_025399935.1 Amblyopsis rosae | reverse complement strand
TAATTAATATCTTTTTTGATACTAATTAATAGCTGTCAGATTACTTTTGAGATGAAAACCGCAGTGTTATACTCTCTTATGCGCCTGAATTAGAACACATATTAAGTGTAAACGTTTTGAAAGCTTATAAAAAGATTTCTTTCCAGCAAATATCTTAGTTAAACCAACATACAGTATATCATAGGAAACAATCTGTGCCAACACAAAATAGTATTTTAAAAGACAGATTTTCGCTGCCTGAACAACAATGTAATCACAGGAAAATCCCTATCTTGTCGTGCAGTTGTACACTAATGCTCAAGCATTTTAAAATGTTTCTTTCCAGCAAATTATACCAGGATTGTCAAAGGAAGACAGTCTGTGCATGCATGAAGGCTATGGTGTTGTTAGAAACATTCCAAACAAAGCACTACTCTGGCATATGGGCTTGCTGCGTCGAATCGACGGACAGACGGTGTTGGTAGTTACGTCAGTCTACGCCGTACCCTCACGCATCGGTTACGGCCTATCCGTATCTGACGCAGTAGCTTTGACGCAGAAGCATAAATGGGCCTTAAGCCTGACACGTTGGTTACGCCCTATCCAAAGGTGACACCTATGCTTCGCTTAAGCATAAATGAGCCTTAAGTCTAAACCTGGACTAAGAAACATCCGGTACTCTACTTTGGAATATTTTTAAACTAGCCTAACCTCCCTCCCTACCACATTCCAGAAGCGCATGACTCCAACAAGTATGAGGGGCTAGTGTGATTCAGTGTATGCACAAGCACACGTGTGGACGCTTGTCAGGTACTCTTCACTGTGTGACAAAAACCTGGATAATGTCCATTTTGCGACCAACTGTGACTTATGTCCTTCCCCTACAGAACTGACAGCAGATGGGTAGGCCACACCCCCTCTCGATAGCAGGGACCATCCACAGCTGTGATGCCACAATTATCTTCAGCTGCCGTTCATACTTTCCCTTTCGTGATTCATATGTGAACAGGAACAAGCAGTGTCACAACAGTTACTGGGAGCATGTTACTGGGAACCTGTTACTTTCCTTACCGATCTTAAAATTTATAATTTAGCTGAAAATTCTGCATTTACCATATTATAACTTTATAGAAGGGACTACATGAAACTAGCAGCACACCAGGAGATTGTAGGGTATCAATGGCTGTGGTTTGGACTCAATCCTCATATGTCTACAACTGAAAATAACACCCTGCTGAAATACAGGGCGGTATCATGTACTGAATGTTGACAAACAAAACAGGTGGGTGCATACTGAAGCTGTACCAAGTCATATTTTCAGTAATAAAAATCCTATCCTATTCAGTTGCCTGAGAATCGTCATGGCTACAAGAGGTGGGAGATTTTTCTCTACTCTGTTTCCATGGAGATTAAGAACCAAGCAATGATGTAACATAAAGTGTAAGAATGATTAGGTATTTTTTTGTGTGCTATTAAACTTTAATTAAAAATGTAAGTGTGTGTGTTTGTGTGTGTGCACGTATACCATTTTTCAGTGGGGAACCGTCAGAGAGCGCCTAAAATTGTCAAAAAAGAACATCCTATTTACTATGTAATCTGTTTTAATTTAATATTTTCATAATTTGACAATCAACATCTAAATACAATGTTTCTGACTAAATTTGACCTTCAAACCTGTCTATTTAGTTTGTGTTGGAATATGAAGGGTTAAATGAAACCATCTCTCTCGTCTGCTATGCTTATGCAGCTCTGTGACTGGTGACGCCCGCTACATTTTACAGATGACATTGTAATGAGAAACCTATTTCAAATGACAGTCAAATTGACCAATCATATCGTCCCTCTAAATGGGCAGGCTGTGTTAAGTTCCGCATGTTGAGGGGATAGCTAAATATCTTGTCGGGAAGGTGGGGTCGCAAACACACAGTGTGTCGCAAAAGTCATAGCGGCACCCATAGTTGCCGCTATGAGGAGGATGTTTCAGATTTATTAGCCATGCTATTTTCGATGTTAACTTTTTAAATGAAAAGTTGGGAGTTTAAATAGTAAAAGTAAGACCTTTATCTTCTAAGTTATTCCTTAATTTGGTGAGGAAAACAAAATAGTCTACTCATTAAAAGTTGTAAATTGACCCGCTATCAACCACTTAAAAAAGAGGAGAAAATGTTTACCGGTAGTCTACAGTAGTCTACTTATCAGTGGACTGTAGACTTTTCAAATAATAGTTTCAAGTAATGCGATCATCAAAATGTTAGTTATTTAAAAACGTATAGGCCACTGGCCATGCCAATTGTTTTTATAATGGCCTCCGCAGCCACAGTGTATTGTTTATAATGGTTTGGGGAAAACGCATTGTGATGATTAGCCTACCGGTCAATCTGTAGGATAAATTGACTGAGGGTACGGTACGGTCACACATACGCTAATGAAAAACTGGGCAGGCGAATAACCGCCGCCTTTCTTTGCTAAATTCAGTGCAGGCTGTCACACACGGAACTCCGTTTCCTGGTTTTGTCGTTCGTATAAGTACTTGTCGGACACATTAACATCAGTGGTTTTTACAAGAGCGGGTGTTTTGCCACGAGAAAATGTGTACACGCAGTTTACAATCATCCTTAGCAACACTGTACAAAACCGTCTAGTTTGACGCATTTCTATGATTAGACACCGCAATAACTAAATCTCCTGCATTCCAGCCTGCCTCGCTAAAGAAAACTACAGCCCCGTGGGGTCAGCCACACTCTCGTCCTTGCTGTTGGTTGAGGCTGCGAAATCAGTGGACAAGTTCAGACTGGATTTTTCTTCGCCACAACAAGCAAATGTTTCATTCAACCCTTCGCTCGCATAGAATGGAAGTGACCGGGAGGCAAATATTGTCAGCTGTCAATTTTGCGAATGTTGGACCGTGTGGTCATAATGCATGCACATTTACTGTGCATAATGACAAACAAAATTGCATGTAATGCTTATGTAACTAACCTGTTAGCATATAGATATGCTCATGATGTGTGCATGCTTTTAATCATATGATGCTTCCCGATAAGGGAAGGTGCGGGGGGTCATCAGAGGGCCAAGGTTGAATAGTCACGGGTCGCTACTGCCATTTTTGCAGCTAGGCAATGGCCACTTTTCGGGAAATACACCGTTGCGTAACACATTTATTTTGGTTTCACAGGTAATGTCAACAAAGGGTAGGTAGTTACTAGGTAGGAAAATTAATTAAATGTAAGGCAATTAGCTAGCAGAACAAGGTGACACTTACTGTATGTAGAACACTATGTGTGTACGTAAGGCTTTGTACTGTAACCAGCATGCTGAACAATCTTATATTTAGGTGTTTACAGTAAAGCAGGACATGCTATTGTTAAAGTGTAGCCGCCAAATTGCATTTCTCGACCAGCAAGGCCACCATTCAAAACTAAATGTTCAATCTGTTCATGGTTAAGGACAGGGGTCGTCAATGTTTTTCGAGCTAAGGACCTCTTGGCTGATAGGAACATGGCACCGGGACCCCCTATCACATATGGAATAAAATATTTAGTTGTCGAGCCAACTATAATGTGTAGGGTGGCCTATAGTGCCACGTATAAATGTAAGCCAATAAAATAATTATTGACATATTTATATATATTTGTATATTTGTATATTTGTATATTTTCTGACATTTAAATTTTTGGAATACATTTGGGATTAAATAATTTGGAGCACCCCCTGCAGTACCTCTGAGGACCCCCTAGGGGTCCCGGACCCCTTGTTGAAGACCTCTGGTTAAGGTTATGGTTAGTCATTCGTGAGAAAACTTGTTGATATTTGATCTCGGTCAAAACAACAACCCCTGGCCCTTCAAAGCCATAGGGTGCTCCCTCAGAAGCTCCGCCCCCACATACTGGCAACACTGCAAATGCAAGGGTATTGTTGTGGGCAGTGTTCGCCACTTAATTTGTGTTCCTATTTAGGGAGCCAGGGCTGCGTGGAAGTACCAGATTATTGCTTCAGCACGCACAGAGAACGGTCGAGCGTGCCGAGGGGAGATATTTGGTGAATTGGACAAAAAGTGTATCAGCTTACAATTGCTAACTTTACCATTAAAGGTCTGCTCCTCAGTTTGTCTGGAATTACCCTTGTGGTTAAAAACCAGTGTTATGAAAACATCTGTACTGAGACGTTGTACATTCCTCTCTACTCCTCTATACCAAGCTTTTAGGATAACATCTTCTCTACCCCTACCCCATAGACATGTCCAGTTTTGTGCACAGTTCATCCATAACATACACTGTGAGCTGGGGAGGAAATCTGCGGTTCTGGGGGCACTGTAAAGCAATCAAGGTGTGTACCTTTAAAGAAGCTAGGTGTGGTGGTCGTACAGGCTGTGCTGCATATTCTCGCTGTGTAAATATGTGTATACAGTACTGTATTTCTGTGTGTAGTGGTGGACTGACCAGTGAAGATGGGGCAGAGCTTGGCCCAGCAGGTGATTCCGCCTTCAGATGTGAACTGACCGAGTGCTACCTCCAAAAAGAACACAGGCAACCCCCCGCCAAATAGGAAGATAAAGTATGGTATGAGAAATGCACCTGGGAAATGGGCAAAAGAAGATAACAACATATTTCTCAAGTTAACTTAATGTAACAGAAGCGGGAAAAGCAGGTAATGAAAGTTTAAACCTAACCAGGTATTTGCTTCACCCACATTCTGGACAAATGTATAGTGTATGGTTGGAGTAAATATGTGGTTAGGATTTACTTTCTGGACGTGGTTTGTCCACCTCCAAATGTTGGTGTCTTAATCTTCTTACCTCCACCGTTCTTGTAGCAAAGGTAGGGGAATCTCCAGACATTTCCTAAACCAACAAAGCCACCAGCCACTGACAAGACAAAGTCAAGCTTGCTTGCCCATTTCTCCCTCTGTGGAGGCTTGCCTTCTGCCTCATCCTCAGGCCGCGTGCCAGGGCTTTTACCCGGTGAAGGTTTCAGAGTGTCCTTGTGGAAATCCTTCAAGCACTGGAGTTTCTCTTTTTGTGCCATGCTGTTGACGAGACGAGGAAAATGCAGTAACAATATTGTAATTTAAGCATGATTATTTATCCAAACTGACTTACAGTGAGTACAACTATTAAGGGAGAGTGGGAGAAAGGAGAAAGACAGCCATAGTAAAGCATGAGGAATGAGATGCCAGTGAGATAAGACCCAGGGGAAAGTGAGTTGCTTGTGTTGTAACTAGCTAATCCAAACAGTTCAAGTAATAAGACAAGTTGATCATGCAGACACTTAATTAAACTACAAATTTAAAAACTGAAACTTGCATTGAAACACCTTATACATAAAATGATATCGTGCCTACTGGTAAAATGATAGTATTGTCACCATACTTAATAACTAGGCTTGCCACCCCACAAAAATGTGTTATGATGTCCTAATCACAATTGGTAAACTCACCGTATGAATTGAGAGATACTGTAGAATTAGAAAATCTGAAGTTAAACAAGACTCTGGGCCCTATCTTACATTCACCTCCAGTGAATGAAAACTATTTGTACTAACCCAGTATGACTTAAAAACTACAAAATAACCAAAAATAACAGAAAAATGTTATTGAGCTGCTTCCTGGTACACAATTAATTTACACAGTAATACCAAAACTAAATCATATAATCCATGTTTTTATATACTGTTTATGTACTGTCATGTTTCCATAATAGAATCATGGCATTTCAATTGCATTGATTGTGTCCAAACGTGTACTGACAAACACTTTCTGTGTTGTTGGTATTAGGCCTTATACAAATATCTGCATCATGGCTCGGGATACATGTTTACTCCCTAGCATTTAGGAGATAGTGGGCCCTATTTTAACGATCTAAGCACACGGTCTAAAGTGCAAGGTGCAAATTGGATTTAGGGTGTGTCCAAATCCACGTTTGCTATTTTAACGGCAGATAAACGATCAGTGCACCGGGCGCATGTTTCAAAAGCATTGGACTTACTCTTCAAGGGTGTGTTTTGGTTGTAACATACGATAAACCAATCCAAGTGTTCCCTTTAAAAATCCAGGCGTGCTTGCATCATAGGCGGATTTCTATTATACCAGCTTATTTGTGAAAGGCGTCAGTCTGAAACTAGCAAAGACACTTGCGTTTCCGCTTTGCGCCCCATTGCACCGGGTGTAAAATAGAGCCCAGTCTTGTTAAACTTCAGATTTTCTAATTCTATAGCATCTCTCAATTCATACAGTGTAGTGTACCATTTGCGATTAGGACATCACTTGGTCAGTGAGTATTATAAGAGATTATAAGAAACGGTGCCTCTTAAATGTGGTCCAGGACTATTATTTCCAAGGGGACCTTCATTAGTGGAATTGAAAGACTCTTTAGCCATAGGAGGGGATTAACTAATTGACATGTGTATCATGCTGGACACCATGCGTGTGCAATGGCATGTTAAATGCCAAGGTGGTTTTGTGTTTTGTCGAGCAGTCCTCTTTACAGCTGCTAAATATGCCTTTACAGTTCACTGCATGATCTCTTGTTAACTGATTCTACTGGCCAATCGGTTATATATCACCAGTAGCTCATGTCAATTTGACACGCAATAAACTACATGTAGGCTACCTCTACCAATGGACAGTAGTATAGCAGTCCTGTACTTAAACTTGTCCAGATTAAGGTAAAAATAGAACAATGAATAGTTGATGTTGTAACAGTCTCCTCCAAGATTACAAGGAGCTACTCATAGAAAAATGTGTAATGACATTCTCACAAGCATACTCCTTGGCAGGGCTCCACATTTGTCAATCATGCACTACACATTTACAATATAGTTCTAAAGATTGTATATGGCATCATACCATCACACCTGACTCAAATGAATGGGCTGTTATCTGTTTTCTATAGGGCACATTTAGATGCTATCTGCAAAACACAAAACCTTAAACATTATAAACTGCAATTATATCATAATGATGCGGTGCATCACATAAAAATTGCGTAATTATTCAATTGAATGAATCACTGTAATAAAATGTTTTCTGTTGACAATAAAACAGTACAAAATCCATACATCTTTGCTGTTTGGAAGAGTGAAGTAGCCTACAGTATGCTGTGGGGAAATAACTTAAATAACATCCAATCCGTTTGAACTGTAGGGAAACAATATGGCCTTTTGCAATCAGTCCATTCCAAGGAAGAACCCAAAATGCTATAAATTACCTCAAGCCATTATGATATTGCAGAGCAGTCTGTGTTCATGAGAACTATTTATGAATCTAAAATTAGATTACTGTACAGAATGGAAATGTTAATATTGCGCTAAATTCTGCTCAGCAGGGGTGCATTGTGATTGAAAGGAAAAGGAAGCCTTTGAAAACAATCAGAAAGACAGATTCCCCTCTGCAAGAGTAGCAGCAACTAGCCAAATGTAATCCAGATTTAGACAAATTGATATCCTTCTGCATTCCCAGGCCTTGGCTGTTCTCCGGAAGACACGAGCTTAAGATCACTGTGTTTATACTCTTTGATTTGTTATTACTGCAATAGATATGCAATGTCCTGGCTTGCAGGAGTTAGTTACAAATTGTAACTAACTAGAAATTACTATCTATTTAAAAGTTTATTTAAACATGTTGAGACTGCTTTAAGCTTCATTTTGTCTAATAATTGTTTCAAACTACCACAGAGGAGATGGTGCAGTAGCTCTGGCTACTTATACAAGAAATATTGTTTTCTTTTGAGATTGACAAATATTTGTCACAGACAACACTGAACAGCATTAGGCTACTTAAGAACGTTGTTTACAGATAATACAAATTTAAAAAACAATTGTATCCTCATAAAATTCTATATATGGTACCTACTTTCACAAAGGAGTTTCGTCCTGACCAAATCTGACCATATTTGTCCACTACTATACTTCAGAAATCAAAACAAAACAGCAATTGACGTTTTGGTTTCTACAATGTTGACATAATATCATGAGGCATAGTTTGCACAAAATACATATGTATTTTAAATACATACTTACATGTTTTCATTTGATAAAAGCCTTGTACAATCTCTTCAAAAAGCCCATGTGCACCCTTCCATCATCCTTGTGCGCACACTTTATAATTCTCTAGGTTTTCTTTCAGCATTATGCACGATGAGTCAACATGAACAGCTTTCACCTCACAAACCTCATTACATAACTGGATAAGCTGCCCACTCTCTCCCGCTATTTCTCTCTCTCTCGCTCTCTCTCTCTCTCTCTCTCTCTCTCTCTCTTTTGTGCACTTTCACCTGCTTATATCTAGAAGTAAGTCTGCCCGTCAGATAAGACTTAAAGCAAACAGCACATGGGACCAGCCGTGTGGCCCAGCCAAGACACCCATGACAATGTCCATCTACGGAACCCCATAACACAACATCCCTGTCACTCACAGCCTGGTGGTCACAGCAGTTTAACTGCATGAAATGAAAACAGCAAACTTTTGTGTCCACATGGTGGTTGCATCCCTATCAGATTCTGCGAAGGAGCTCAAAATATAAATAAAAACAATGTATTGCTTTTATTTTCATAATCAATATGATCATTCCATTGACCGAGAACAACAGAGAATACAATAAAAATAGGAAATCCCTATGTGCTAATTTCAGCAAAGCAAGACAACTTACATTTCCTTCATAGCTGTATTGTATGTAGGTTTCTTCTCTCTCAGCTGTCACCATTCCTCTGTACCAAATGCCTTCCAACCAACACAGTTCACAAGAAGTAGAGCTGACAGCGTGGCCCGCCCCCTCGGCTAAAGACAATTAAATCCTATGTGGAGATTGGGCACAGCCTCGCAGTGACAGGCAACTCAAGATACTAATGTGGGGACTGTAAATTTCCACTTCCAGGTCCCTCCCCATAACGCACACACTGCCTGAGACTGTGGATGAGTGCTTTGCCCCGTATACAGTCAGTCACTTCATATAATGTTGAATAACTCATAGAGAAGAGCTCATCCAAATTTACAGCGCTTGTCACTTAATAAATCTGTCAGAAGAGTGACTTTGGCATATTTCATTCATTTCAACTGAGAAACAAAGAAATATTTTTTATTTTTAAGTCACACAAAATTACTTTTATGTGTCTGATGATAATTAAATAAATATGAGTATGTCAGTGAAATATTCTTTAGATATCCAGCTAGATTAACACCTTCATAACTCCACATACCTTGACATTATGTGTTCATACTCAATAGATCATTGTTCATATATTGATAATCATCAATCAATATAGAATATACTGTATTGTGCTCGACTGTGGTCCCGTAACCTACATGTTACGGAACCTTCCACAATGCCTAATAGGGCGATGTGTCTTCTGAATTTCTCTGTGGTCAGTTTTGACACCATATACTCATAAAAGATCTCACAATAGCTGGACAATAGCTGGAGCCAGGAGCAAATATAAACGGTTATAATTGGCTACAGGGGTTTCACAATGAATTGTGTTACAGGGCCAGAGGTTGTGACACACTATCTCTCTATTAACGCTGCCTAAACATTTCTGTGACACCCTTAAATATTACACTAGATGATGTCATAATGCACAGTAATTTTGTCTTGGTACAGCACTTTGGTCAGTATTGGCTGTTTTTAAATGTGCTTTATAAATAAACTGACTTGACTCAACTTGACTTGGTAGCCTAATGTTTTGTTTTGTTATCGACCATCTAAGCCATAACCATCACCATAAATTATCATTGTTGTGCTCGCTTCATTAACCCTACAGTCCTCAGATATTTTTCCAGACTGGGTTAGCTACACTTTTTAAAAATCAATTATTCTACACCTGTAGGAGTAGGTTATTGTATATGTTCTGTTTTTGGACCCACACAAAACGGAAAACAGCAGGATGTGCAGTTCAGTGTGTAAATATGCAATCTTTATCAAGATAAATAATATATTGTTTTTACAAAGGAATATTGTCTCATGACATCTAGTGAGTCAATCAAAAATTGGTATTATCAAATTGATAAAGTTACACACATACACACACACACACACACACACACACACACACACACACACACACACACACACACAAACACATAAGTACACAAACAACAGTTATCCAGATTTCAACACGCATTCGAAATGCCATTAATAACAAAGAACTATAGCGCCACCACCAGGTCGGTTGGGATCATAGGTTATGTTTTGTAACACCAGGTATGTATTTTAATTCAAATTGCTCTTTATTATAGTAGTCTACCGTCATGTAGGCTAATGTTAATGAAAAGTACAGTTTTGGTCCATGATTCATGTCGCCCAAATAGCCCTATATATAATTATGTCAATCAATGCCGATTTAATCTTAAAATAGTCTACTGCAACAGAATGTAATCCTATCTGTCAGGCTGGCTAGCCTACTGTAGACTACTGTACGGTACTGAAATGTCCAATCAAAAAAAGTAAGCAATTTTACGGTAGTCTAGACGTTATTTTAGAGCTTGAGACTACTTTGTAGTTTCCTAGATGGAAATGAAGATGCTTAATTTTGCCTACCTGTCACTGTGTCAGCTAGCCTACTTGTATTGAGCAGTCCCTTCTTGATTTTGTGCGGTTAATGCTCAATGAGATACCCCTAATTCATGTTCTTCTGCATCACCTTCGTTTTTATAAGCGTTTGTGCGTTTAATATAAATTTGAGTGGAAAATCACCAGCTTGCTTCTCAATGCAACAGAAGATCTGATTCTTAAAGTGACAGTTCCTGATAACTCCTTTCACCTTTAGACTACATTGACTGTAGTAGTAGTCATGTACATTTTAGATAAATACCGGTAATCAAATAAGATATTAAAATAGGCCTATTCAAAATCAATAGTGTAATTCTTATAAAACCCGCAATTAATATAACTCAAATTAAATGTTAGTCTGAATCTTGCTAAATGCAACATATATCACCTTGTGTTAATTTAATCTCATGAATTATACCATACAGGTCTAAACGGCTGACGCTAGCTAGGCTAATGCTGTTTTGGAAGCAGCCTAAAAAGCAGGATTGGGATGTAACTGATTACATAATCAGTTACTTGCAGGGTTGGGTAGGTTACTTTTTAAATGTAGTCTCTTACAGTTACTAGCAGACTCAAATTATAATCATTCATGTAATTTTTGGATTACCTACATTTAGTAACAATCTGTTACAGCACTTTCCATTACTTTTACCATAGGTTTAGATTAGGTTTTTTAAGGCCTAAACATTGTTTTTTGAAAATGCCATCTCACTGCGTTGGCGTGCCATATCTTCCTATTTTTGTGACCGTTTATGTTGCTCAGAAAGTAGGACTTCATCTCAATCATGTATTGCCATTAGTGAAAGGTTAATAAGAGAACAGAACTTCCCTTTTACATTTGAAAGTAGTCCTACAAGTAATCATACTTTTTTTTTATATATACCTGTAATCTGATTCAAGTAACTGATTACATGTAATAAACAAAAGGGCTCTCTTAGGGTGGGAGAAGTCCCGGATTCAAATCCCAGACGAGCCCTTTGTGAAGCCAGATCTTTGTTTAAGATATCTCCAGTCGGCTTTCTTTCATTAAGTTATTTTCCCCAAGCAGAAAAAGTTAACTGGACTTGTTTAGTTCATATAGGATCTTCACTTATCTCATCTTGTTGGTCTAGGGATATGACACCAGCTTTGGGTGTGAGATGAACCGGGTCCAGATCCCACATAACCTCTTTCATGTTCAATTCCTGGTAAAAGCACCAAACCCTGCATTAATGACTTGTAAAGTCCAGCTGGCCTTGATTGACCTTGTTCCTCCCTGCTCAGACTGTCAAAGTCCAGCACAGGTTCTGGTAACAAAAATATGAACTCATGTGACCACGATTTACTGGGGCTCCGTACCGCCTATAGCCTACAGACTGCTACAGTAGATTATGACATCAGGGTGTTTCCAGAGCTTTTGTGTGTGTTTAAGCAGTGCTAACCCCATAACAAATTAATCTTCAATGAATATACAGTAGGCTATAATAGTTTTTGTAGTTTTATTCATGTAGTGCCAGAAATAAATTACATTGAATAATATACGTCTTAAAAACATGTGCACTGTAAATTATTTTAATAAAAATAGCCTATGCTTTGTGAATTACAAGTCTGATATTGTTGAGGGTTAAGGCCAATTGGCCAAATGTGTTTGGAATACAACCAGTGTGGTTTCTGCCACAGTGCAACAGTAACAAGTCGAGGCCTTAGAAGGAAAAAAGCAAAACGAACATGGACATTGCTGTGACTGTGACATAATATGAAGTTACCTAGCTGATTCTACGACTTTAACCCCCATATTTATTTATAGAACTTCATAGGCACAAAACTAGAATCACATACACATAATACAAAATAAGTATATATTTTTAAAGAGCTAGAATTTAATCTCCTCCTGTTGATGGTAGGCTTATTGTAAATAACAAGAAAATATCTAACTTGAAACCATTAGCAGAAAGGAACATAGACAGTGAGATAAAAAAAAACATGCTTCACTGAACTGTCAGGTAGCCAACTGTAACGCCGTGCTGATGAGGCGAGTGAAAATGAACAGAAAGGAAAATACAGAGCTGCCGAACGAGCAACGAGCAACGAGCCACACGGCTCTGCGTTTAATCGAACGTAATTTAACTCAAACAGCAAAAACCAAAACGTAAACCAAAGGCGTGTACAGTCCCGTCGCACAGTTTGTACAAACAGAAAACATGCATCACCGTAACATGAACAGTAACCCACACCCCCTCCCCGGAGTCACTGGTCTTTATGCCCTCACGCCCACACGGCTGGCGGCAATCTGCCTGATCGCACGTGAGTGCGTGAGGCACTGGGGACGTGGGCAGTCTCTCCGGCCGTCCTACACCGGCGAGACCAGGGAAGCGTTACAGCCAACAGGAAGGGGTAGTACGGCAATGCAATAAAGAGTCACTCAGGCAGAAGTACAAGAGGGCAAAGCAGAGGCAATGAACAGGCAATTGTCCAAGATACAAAAAGGCTGAATGGCAAAAGCACAAGCCGGGGCTGCTAAGATAGAGGCAAAAAAAAGTTACAATTCAACAGAAGCCAACAGGAACCATGTTGAAATACACACAGGAAAACACCGATGAAAGCAAAGGCTGATCAAGGGTAAACACAAACTATGGCACAGGACCACTACCTGGAGTCACTACTATGATATGACAAAAAAACTGTCCTGTTTCACCATCAGATTTCCCAAATAATCTCAAATAATAATTGATGCCCTGGGCACCTCATGGATGGGCATCATGCAAACAAACTAAAATAAAATGGAATGCTCTATAAGACTCCATCATTTCATTATCATTATATTACAACCCCAATTCCTCTCCGGAAACCAACACCATATCGTGGTGGATATCCTGAGAGCTGTGTTGTCTGGGGCCTTGTGCTCCTGGTAGGGTCTTCCAAGGCAAAGTGGTCTCCGGGAAGGGTATATACTATGAATGGTTCAAAATACCCTTCATGATTAATCAGAATAGAAGTTACCCTGTCCGGAGGAAGCCCGGGGCCCTCGTCTGAGCCAGGCTTAGAGGGAGGGCTCGCTGGCGAGCGCCTGGTAGCTGTTTGCCACGGAGCCCAGCTGGGCTCAGCCCAAATAAGCAACATGGCACCATCCTCCTATTTATCTTATGGCCCCACCACTTGTGGGAGGAACCGTGGGGGTCGGGTGCGCTGTCATCTGTCATATGGGTGGCAGCGAAGGTCAGAGGCCTCGACGGACCAGACCCGGGCGGCAGACGCTGGCTCTAGGGAAGTGGAACGTCACCTCGCTGTGGGTGAAGGAGCCGGAACTTGTGCGGGAGGTGGAGTGCTAACATTTAGATCTTGTGGGACTTATCTCTACACACAGACTTGGTTCTGAAACCGTTCTCCTTGATAGGGGATGGACTTTATTCTACTCTGGAGTTGCCCAGGGTGTGAGGTGCCGGGTGGGTGTGGGGATACTCACAAGTCCCCGTTTGAGCACTGCTATGTTGGAGTTTACCCCGGTGGACGAGAGGGTTGCTTCACTACGCCTACGGGTTCTGGGGGAAAAAACTCTGACTGTTGTCAGTGCCTATGCACCGAACAGCAGTTCAGAGTATTCTGCCTTCCTGGAGACCCTGAATGGAATCCTGTACGGGGCTCTAGAAGGGGACTCCATAGTTTTACTGGGAGATTTCAACGCACACGTGGGCAATTATGGAGATACCTGGAGAGGAGTGATTGAGAGGAATGGCTTCCCTGATCTAAACCTGAGCGGTTAGACTATTGTACTAGTCATAGTCATAACAAACACCGTGTTCGAACTTAAGGATGCTCGTAAGTGTACGTGGTACCAGAGCACGATGATCGATTTTGTGATCGTATCATCTGATTTGAGGCCACATATTTTGGACACTCAGGTGATGAGAGGGGCAGAAAATTATACAATAAAATAATATCTTTAACTGACTAATATCTCTGGTGCCGACTAGCAAAGGTAGCCATGTGGGAACATCTGGAGGAGGCCCCTGCCCGTGAGATCTTCAACTCACACCTCCGGTAGAGCTTCTCTAGCATCCCTGTGGAGGTTAGGGACATTGAACCTGAGTGGGCAATGTTGGTTGGAGGTGGTTGCAAGGTACCGACAGGCCCAAAGGGCTGTAGCCTCTGCTGTGAAAGAGGCAAAAAGCTGGTATGGGAGAAGTTCAGGGAAAACATAGAGAAGCATTGTCCGTACATTTTTGGGGAATTGGGGAATTGAATTTTTGTTCACGCCATATAACGCCATGGCCTAGTCAGGTATCATCAATTTGTAGCACGTCATTAGTGAACTCCACTGTGTCAAATTCTTATGTTTAACAGTGGGGTTCTTCTTAGGGACTCATGTGATGATGTCTGGAGCTGAAGTATTTGTACTTGATAGATTTGGCCAATCTTCTGTTAGAGGACTGTCTAGGGACAGTCTTGTCACTTGTAATAATGTCTCACATGCAGACACAGTGTATTGCTCCTTATGTACTGCTTGCATTGTGGGTCACCTCATGTGGGGTATTTTATAGACGTATAAGCAAGCAAAAACATGTATGACACAGATAACAATGTTCTGATTAGGCTATGTAATGCTTATTTCCTGAGGTTGAAAATGTAAAATGTAATGCAAACACATGATTTGTTCAAGTCTTTGTTGCATCATGTGACCCATGTTCACATACTCTTATTTGTTTTGGCAAGTGAGCACAGAAATAAAGAAAATTCCTAGTAGATAAGCATGTGCTGCAATCACTGTTGCAGTTGTATATAGGCATCCTCAATATGGCATTGCTTCTGACAATGAAAATGTGGTGGAAAGTGAATGTCTTACTTACCAGGGCCAAATACTTTTGTTTCAGGACAATCTTGTAAATAGGTCTTAGAGTGTGTGTATTCTTGACCATGTCCATTCTTACATAATAGCTGGGCATGACTCACAGACAGTACACTGGCACAAGTCTTACATTTGAAATAGAATGAAGGTCTAATTTGATGGGTAAAGAAAACATGGCCATGACTGTGTGAATAAGTGCAGTCAAATACAGCTGTTATGATGTACCATTGTTGTAGATTGATCTTCTGTTGTGTACATGGTTAAGCAGATAATTAGCTGACTTAATAATAGGATATACAAAGAAAGTTATGTGTCTGAAAAAGAAAGTTTGCAAGTCCAACAGAGAGAGAGCATTTTAGATTAGTCTTGTGATAATCCCCACCTAATAGCAAATTAGGAGATTGGCAATTTGGCAGCTCCAGTGAGAGCATATCTATATCCAGATACAAGAACATCAATGAAAATAAATGTAATATACTTGTATGTATGACATGTGAATACATTACAAAACACAATATCACAACAATACATTGCATAATTGTTGTGCCAATTAAAGGCAGGGTAAGTAATTCTCAAGAACGCTTTCTAAATTTGAATATAATGCCATATGCTGCTCCCTCAAGCTCTGTCACACATTGGAAATACATTGTGAAGGCTATGTAGGATTTTGTTTTTGTGTATTGTTTGTGTTTTTGTTCCTGGGCGACAGTGGTGCAATGAGTAAAGCAGGGTGAGAGGTGATCCAGAAGTCGCTGATTTGAACCCCGGTAACTCCTCACCATGTGTCGAGGTGTCCCTGAGCAAGGCACCTCACCCTAATTGCTCCCAGTGGTCAGTTCACACCTTGCACAGCAGCAGTCATCATGACTGGGTGAAAGTGAGGCAATACTGTAGTGCTTTGAATGACGGGAAGGTTGGAAAAGTGCTTTATAAATGCAGTTCATTTACCAATGTTTTTTAAGAACCAGGGCTGTGTAGACGTATTGTGCAACACTTTTCTTAGTAATCTATGATGGGTGACAAGCATGAGACATTTTTTATTAGCAGTAATTATATTATTTGGATTAAGTACATACATACGTACATCAATAGTATCTAGTCAAATAAGACATTGCCACTGAAGAGAAATGGCTCCACCCATAGGCGAAACCTAAATGTTTATTAAAGACTTCATTCACACATTTTACAGCTTTAACCTGCTCTACACAATATTATTTGTAAACATTATATTATTTTTACACTATCATATTACAGGTAAAACTGCAAACTAACACAAGCAGGTTTGGTTTGTCAAGGCTCGAAGACAAAAACTAAACAAAAGCAAAATTTCATGAACCACTTAAACATGCAGACATTACCTGTAATATCCATGGGGTGGCAGGAAGTTAACAATAAATACAATAGTTCTGAAGTGAACATTTGTGTGTAATTGTTATCAACAGGATCATGTCAGTTCCCACAAGGGAACACTAAACTAAACTTAAAATATTAGCCCAATTAGCTGTTTTGCATTGAACCATGCTTGTAACATATTGTAGAAATAATCTAAATTGAGTGTTTATTATTCTTATATATGTACTGTTATAGCAATATTTAAATCAAAGAATGTCCTCCAAAAATAGTTGGCATTTTTTAGAAACACAAGGAACATGCATTTCAGTTTTACATTTTTGTGTCAACATATCAAACCACTAACCTATTGTCTTTTCCAGAAATAAATATTAAAGTTTTGAAAATGAATAGCATAATAAATGATAACGGTTAAAAGGGGTGGCAGTAGCAGTAAAATAAAACAAATGTGTTTATGATTCAACATGTACAGGTTCACAATCCATGATGTAAAAAATGTAAGACCTAAAACAAAGACCCATTTTAACATCTATTATTTCACACACAAAATATGACAGCCTATTTAGGACTCTTAGGAGTCTTTGGAAAACATAGCTCAACCACAATTCTTCTAAAAAGTATGTGTATATATTATGTACTCTATATGTTATATGTTATAGTATATGTTATAATATACTTTGTAAATGGCCTAAAAAAAAAAAAACATAGATATACATACTATATGTACATATGTTGCTAGTTTTGAAGTCCTCTCAAAACCAGTACATATTTTGCCACAACCATGTCATAATCTTGGCTTTAGCAGTCAAATCCAATACTAACCAACAACTCCTCAATGAGCTGAAGTTTTTGGTTGGCCTCCTCAATAGCACTGAAGGTCTGGACATTGCTGGTAATGTGAAAGCGGATTTCATCCACTAGAGGGATGGAGTCTGTCTTATGTCGGTTCTCTACTGCCTCAGCATCCTCTTTAATCATCTCAGCAAACTCTGCTCGGTCTACCAGCTGTAGAACAAAAGGGAAGACAGGTTCAACTCCTCCGGTCATAATAAATATAATTCAAACCCAGAGTTGGTTTACTATTCTTTTAGAAACTGCTAGTTAAAAGTGGCTCTATGACTTCATGTCATTAAATGTCATACTAAAATGCCAGCATCTCTCTCAGACCAGAACAAATGCTCCCTGGGCGACACACTCGCACGCATGCAGGCACGATCTCCAAGTAGTTATTTTCTACTAGCATACATAAGCATACACTTGCATACACAAGCATACACTCACGGCTATGAAAATAAGGAGTCGTAATACAACACACACAGAGGCAGTAGTGTGTGTGTTACTTACGCAATTACTCCAAAAAATTTTTGTTTGCTATATAAAAAATGTATAGTAAGTTATTCTGGAGAAAGCTTGTTTGATATTTGATCAAAACAAAAACACCTCTCTCTTCAATGCCATTGGCTGCTCCCTTCAGATGCTCCACCCCACACATTGTAAACACATTGCGAAGGCTATGATGTTGTTGTGTGCGGTCTGCACCACATCGTTTGCTATATACAGAGCAAGGGCTGGGTAGATTATTTTTTCAGCACGCACACATAATAGGGAGCTTGCGGACTGCAAGGAGATATTTGGTTAATTTGACAATTTTTACAATTGTCTATTATACTTTACTTTAATGATTAAAATACGGTATCTTATAGAGTACCTTAACATCATGCTTGACTTAACTGAACCAAAATAACCATCGAGAAATCTAGTAGGCTAAGCGTTCCCTAGTTAGTATCATATTGATGTAGTGTTTGATTTAGGATATATTCACATTTTGGATTATACATTGACATACTGTATACAGTTGGGTCCAAAAGTCTGACACTACCTTGAAAATCTCTAATATTTTCATGCACGCCTTAAAAAATTTCAAACGTTTCGTTTGAGGATAAAAAAATATTGTGAGAACAAGAAACATTGTCAAATCTTTCTGGGGCCCATATTTTCCCACATTTTAACGTCCATGCTGTCATCAAATCAAAAGGGAGACATACCAAATACTAACATATTATGAAATTCATGTAAACTTTTCACTTACATTTTAAGATAACCTTTTATAATGACAATATTTGTGTTACATTTGAAACATAAGCAAATTAAAGGTTTCAAACTTTTGGATTCCATTGTACCTTAAATCAAATTCTACTACAAGACAAGGCTTCAATATGGTATTGAGAAACAATGTTAGTGAAATGTGGACAAATACAACTGTAAATTGTCACCTACATATTGGAGGTACCTAGTATGGCAAATGCCAGAAAGAGCCCTTAATATTATGCTAATGTGGTGAAAATGGCAAATGTGACAATGGCCGTTATTAGAGGTAGAGTGTAGATAAGTGTGAGTAGTATTCAAAAACCCGTTATCCCATACTGAAGAACTAAACCTAAGTTGAGTTTCCCTTTAACTTAAATATCTTATGCATTTTCATGTTATTCTGCCAACATACTGCCCTTTGTAAAAATATGAAAGACCTACCCGATCTATATTCTTGGCCATGAACTCAGTGCACTGATCCTCCAGACGAGACATGGAGAAAAGCCTGGCTGTCTTCCAGAGGTGGAGAACATTGCCCTCACATACAGTCTTAGCAATAACCTTCCCACAGAGTCGCTTCAATCCCGGAAGCAGGTACATGTCAGCTAAGCAGAGCACGTCAAACACGTTCTCTGGAGATAACTGTGGAAAAGACACACACAAAAATATATATATATATTTATATATTGTAAAAGGACAATGGGTTTACATAGTTATTAAATTATGAATGAAAAGTGGGAAACACCCAGCTCAAAATGTTTATGAAGCGTGTTATTGTGGGTTTGTGTGGCTGTGTGTGAGCATACTGTATGTGTGGATGTGTGTGTGTGTGTGTGTGTGTGTGTGTATCTGTGCATGTCTGCTTAGGTCTGAAAAGCATGTACTTGTAGTGGAACTGTTAGATTCAGCTCTGTATGTAATTTTCCACCTGGGACTGCAGATGAAAATGAGCTTTTGGCAAAATACGGTACAATATGTCCTCTCTTTTGAGATGTATTTTGCACTGATACAATAAATTAAGAGAAAAAAATAAATGAAGGAGAGCATTATTTCCTTCAGGGAACTTTGCTTTTTTGTCAGACAACCTTAGAGGCAAAAGGTGCCAATGTTCATGCGCTCATAGTAACATACAATATATTGTACTGTAATCTCGACAATGCATAAACCCCATATGTGACTGCTGGGGGGCTAAAAGTAGTCTTGAAAACATATAATTGACATCCAAAAGCCATGAGATTTGAAGGAGAGGCCTCTTTGGACTAAATGCACTGTACCTCTGTATCATCACTGTAAATGTAGTAAAGGAGGTGAATGAAAATGTCTTGGGAGATGTTGTGGAGCGTGAGTACTGGGATACTGGGCAGGGACTGCAGCATTTCTCCCTCGCTGAAATGGTCCTCTAGTAAGGCTTTAAAGTAATCACTGCGTCCACAGAAAAATGCCTAGAGATGTACACAGACAGGGTAAACTGTAAGGTGAGGCTGTGCTGATGACATGATGAATCACAGTGAATGCTGTACAGATTACCTTGTGACATAAGAAATCGTAACCGTCAACTCTGAAGCAGATGTCAGGATAACTATTAAAGTTGTCGATTCTGTCAAAGGGAAGCTCGCCATACCCAATCTGGAGAAGATGCACACAAAGAATGTTAGAAAATAAAAAATATATTAATTTAGACCAAGACCATAAATAATAGAAAATAACCACTAATTGTAAAGAACTATGCACGTTTCATTCAAACTAAAAATGTAAATCTTAAAATAGTCTCAAATTCCCATGACAACTCGGACCCTCACTTCCGTTCATCTACTGAATGCGTGCTACTGTATCCATGCTTACTCTTAGTCCTGCAGGAAGTGCACAAACCGCCAGCTCAGCCATGTCATCTTGAAGCTGACAGTTCTGTGGCTCCAAGGTGAGCACTTTCACACAGATCCCTGGCTTATTGGAAACTATCCCGCAGAAAGACAGAGATCACACACCATTAAAAGACAAATGCCTAAATACATAAACTAATTTCAGATGGTATACACCGTTTATTATATTGTAAGAAAAACAATATGTGCATTTGTGTAATGTTTCCAGGTTGATGAATGTTAACAAAGCCCTTACCATATTCATATACCTGTTTACATTTATTCTCCAACTCAAGCATGAGATCTTGCATTTTGCATTGTTTAGCAAGTCTTCTGCAATCGTCCACAAAGCTTACATCAATATCCATACGTCCTTTGGAAAAATAAGGAAAGAATTCTAAACTGACCAAAACAGCTAAAGTAAGTCTCTATTCAGCTGCCTCATAGCAGGGTGAATACAGCTGCAGCTAACAAAATAATAATAATGCATAAGAGTAGTAGATTAGTTTGATAGAGGAGTGTCAATATATTTTTTGTTACTTAACCTTTAACAGGCAAATTGGTTAATCATTTCATCAGAATTGTCATTTCTAATTACCGCAACAAGGATTTAAATTGATCAGTGTGTTCTAAATAGCACTTTTACAGAGATGGCAATTCCTTTGTTTTTACTATACACTCAAGACAACAGAGTTTGAAATCAAAATATGTACATGAGATGACTGATGACCTGAATTTTCTGGTATTTTCACCTAGGTGTGTAAATCAACTTAGAACTTAATCACTCATATTTTAAGTGAGAAAAGTATTGGAACATGTGAATGATATGTCCCATTAATAATTGTATCATGATGCAGCTGTGTATACCCTCATTTAACATATGAAAAGGGTCTATTATCTGTACACACCAACCTGTATAGAAGTAACACAGCATAGCTCCAAAAGCAGCAGGATTAATCTGAAATCAAAATGACTAATTAGCATGGATACAGTCACATATTAAAATGGAAAACTATAGGTTGGCTGCAAGTGCCTACCAAAGGGTGTTTGAGGGTGATCATTTCCTTCCCTTTCCATTTTGTTTCGAACATCGTCGCAAAGTATTCTGAACGTGCACTAAGAACACAACGGTGAGCTGGAAATGTCTCTCCGTGGACATGAAACCTGACATCACTGTACTGACCTTGTTCAAGTAGCCTGATGAGAGAAATACGCAGCACAAACCAGGTTAGATGTAAGCATTATAACTAACTAACTAAGCTAGCTAACAATGGAAGCATTGTTAGAACTAACTAACTAACCTTGGAAGTCGCTAAGACGGTTCACATTTAACATACAGTAGAATTTAAATTTCAAATGTATGAGAAAGTAGCCTAAAGTTGATCCTTACATGTGAAGAAAGTAGTCAAAATAATCACGCTGCATGGTTTGTGAACTGATACGATTGTAATCTTTGAGCAGACGTCGAACTGACTCAGTCAGGGACCCATACATGCACCTCTCCCCATCAAAGGTGTTAGCTTCGCACTTGGCTCCTGAAAAAAAGTAGAGAAATAAACGTACACAGTAATACCACAGCACACTATAGAATTGCAAGGCCTCCTATATGACCAGCCTACATTTGATTTTAAATACATGAAGCTGCAAAAAAAAGAAAACTTTAGTAAAAAAAAAAAACATATACCCTTACCACGAGCCAGCAAGTACTGGACCAGCTCCTCATGGCCACAGAGGCAAGCATAATACCTGTAGAACAAGATTTTCAGTTTAAAATGGACATAGCAGGCCTACTGAATAATACTGATGCTGTGTTGTCCTATTTAATTACTCCACCATACTTACAATGGTGTACTGTCCCAGTTATCTCTTAAATTGAGGTCCACATCTCTTTCTTCAATAAGATATCTAAATAAACATAAGTATGCATACATAAAATAAGTGCTAGAGCAAGTAAGTGTGGCAGTAGCATATAAAGTATGGTATTAAATATGCAATCAATATATGATTAACAATTTGCAAAAACTGTAGTTTTTCACAGTGATCTGGAAATGCAACTGAAAAAGGGTATACCGCATAGCCTGTTATGATCGAAAAATTTGCAGTGATTAGACTTGCTATAAAGTCTGTTTGTGTACACACACAATGCTTTTGTCTATTTTCTAAGACATTTTCACATAATAACTTCATCCAACATCAACCAGAGAAGCAGTTTAATCACAAAAATATACAATATGCACAAATATCTTGCATAAATATGACATTACAAGTATGAGGTTGTTAAGATTTCCCATTAAAAGACATCAATGTCCCATAGTTTGTCTATGCACTTCAGGGTCAAAAAGGTATAGAGAAGATTTAACTTCCTCTTGAGAAAACGTTTTGTAGGAGCTATTGATAAACTGTGCAAATTAGATATGAAGATACTTTTTTGTCCTCATGAGGGAGGACATTTGTTTAGGGTTCCTTATAGACCAGATACTGCAACACACAGGCACAACTGATATATACACACATACATACATACATATATATATATATATATATATATATATATAATTAAATAAACAAACAAACAAACAAACAAACAGGATAGACTATACCTGATGCATCAATCAGTAGCCTAGACTATAATCGTTTTATCCTGCCCCAACAACTTAATTCTGTTCCCGGGGGACTCCAATCCAAGTCCACTAAACAGGGAGGCCTTCTATCCAAAGATGTACGATGTTCTAGGCCCTCAGGCATAAGGAGTTCTTGAACCGACAACATACGCACTGTTCAAATATACTGGAGATTATTACCTTTCTGACTTTTGATTTCCATAGCATTATGAAGCGTTCATTTGAATTATGTTAATAGACCACAGGATAAAGGGGGGCGGTGCTGCTGCTATTTTTAAGTTGTTCCATAGTTCCAGTATACCCACTGCAGCCATGCATGCCCTATGAGGCACTGGCGTATCGGCTGACGAGGTGCGTAAACGCCCAGCCAGAGGTCCCAAGATACAAAAACGTTATCTCAAGCACCTCTTTACAGCATCTTTAATAATAGTGCTAGCTACGTCCAAACAGGTCGCATCTTGCTCTATTAACACTTGAACCTGCGCATGCACTATATGCGTTGTCTGCTCTAGCTCCGAATAGATGTCGAACAACGTTACTTGACCAGATAGCCCAAATATAGTATGTTAGCCAATGACAACGTAGACCAGATTTGCAGATTTAACCGTGTATCTGGAATTAATTGGCAAAACGATGCTAGCGCTGCAACATAATTGGCTATGTAGGCTGTAAACTATTAACTATATGAAGATATTCGAAGGTTAAATACAATACGTTAACACCCGATGCACATTTATAAACAAGGAGCCATATGAGGCTATAGCGTTGCCATACCTGACTCTGGAAATGTCGCCCTTCTTGCAACTTGAAAACAACTCGTATGCGTCCATGATCTACGCAGTCTTTTCTGTAATCCGTAATGCATTGAGGCGGCCTGTCTGCTGGACAGGGTGTGAAGTTTCTATAAGGTCAGTGTTTTCTGTATCAGACAAACCCCTGTCAGAGTAGGCCTATAATTGTTGACAAACTGTAGTGCTGTTTCTCCAATGTTTTGGTTTGGGTTTCATGTGGTCATGTGATCAGAGAGGAGGAGCAACGCGCGTCATTAAAGCAGAATTATGAAGATACGCTACGAGAAACAAATAACAGACTGTATCTTATAGGTAGCCTACGTGAAAATGCAAGTACATTTGTTTAATTATGTCTGTCAGACATTAAAAACTACTTGAATTAAAAACAATTATATACTTTAGTTAAATTCGCATCGTCACCAGAGATGGAGCCAGTGGTTCGTTCAGTTGACTGATCGTTCTGAACGTTCAATTGACTTTTTCACTAAACTACCAGTTTCCTCGAAAACGTTCAAAACGTTCTTGAACTACTTTCAAAGCCGTTTGCTCCGTTTAATGGTCATGGCGATTGTTGCTCAGTGACGTGTAGGAAGTGTAGCCGCATATTTACCTGGGTGTTTTATAAGTAGGCCTATTTATGAGTAGAAGCCATCATCACTGTTTAATACAATTACAAAATGTCGGGTTTATTACGTCTTTCCACCTTAATTGTATGCCGTCTCATTCTGATATGAAATTCTGAAATCTAATATGTTGACACAGCCATTAAAGATATCTCCTTAAATTGGACCAGTGCATGCACCGAAAAGAAGTGGTCATAGAGCCAGTTGTATTAGTTGGTTCTAGTATAATCTAGTAGCATCTGTAGGCTACTGCTCAAACACAACAATATAAAGCAATAAACACTAACTATGTGGCTTTTTTGTTGTGTTTTGTTGTTGTGTTTTCATGCCCAACTCCTCCCTGTTTTGTAACAGCTGTTTAGTCCACACACAGTTTGCGTTCATTGAACTTGTAGCAAACGTTCCACCATCCTGAACGCAGAGCAGATCAAGGTCACACTGTAGGCATTGCTCAAGGATGCCTATGTCGGCGTTGGACTATAAAGTAAAGCAATAATTTGGTAAAGGGACACGTGAGTGTCTGCACTGGTCCATAAATTAGGCTACTGGGAGAACATGGGAGAACACATTGTCTTATTAAGTTTAATTTTTAAATAATGAAATCAATAATAGTGATAGGATAGGCCCAAAGACCGAAAATCGTGCAATACCACATATAGTCTGTAGACCAATCACAATAGAGCATTAACGTTGGCCAAAGAGTGCGTTCAGTGGGCCAAACGTTTGATACGTTCAATGCATTAATAACTAAAACGTTTAGGCCTACTCGTGAACGTTGGCAGCGTTCTCCAGCGTTCTCCTTTGCTGTGTTTAATTACTTGGTTTAATGGGCGTGGAGTGTTGCTCAATGGCGTGTATTATAAGTGAAGACATGTTCCGACTAATAACGCCCACAAGTTCCCTTTATGTTCTTCTGAGTGGAATTCTTCAGATTGTTACAATCCCTCCCTTTGTGGTTGGGGTATCTAACACTGAAAAAAGTAGGCCTAATATTAAACACCATCTAAAATGTAATTACCTCAAATTATTCACATATGCTTTAGCATAATGTCACTACAGATAATATTATACATATCATATAGGCTATGGTTACACTTCTTTATGTCCAGCACTTTATGCATTTAAAGTTAAAGCCTATTTCAATTGTTGCATTAGACGGCATATCTAATGGTAGACTAGCTATAATTATTTGAATTGAGATAAAAGTAGACTATATTTAATTATAATCTGATGCCTTTCAACCAATATTTAATTAAAAGGTAGACAGGTGATAGCTATTCAGAATTACAAAATGAGATACATTGAAGATAATCATATTCAATATAATTTGTATTTTATTGATGAGCTGTTATACACTAAACAAACATTTCTAACATCCATAGCCTACAGGCATTCGGTTATTGTCATATGCCCAATCACTAGCCTATTTATTAGCAGAAGCCTACCAAATGTAGCAAATAAGACTAACATCTTATTTCATCTTACATGTATAATTCTGAGTTGCTGTCTCACTCTGAAATGGAATACATGAAATTTAACATTGGAATATGTAGTACATATAGTATAGCCAAGCATACAGTGGATAAAAGTCTACACATTTCATTTTTCATTTTTCCCCCTCAAAAGATTTCTGTTTGTTTTTCAATTTAATTGTTCACATTAAAGGTAATTAAAGTGGAAAAAGTTTTTACATGATTTATCTTTGTCTCATTCTTTTACATCACAAAAACCTGGTATTTTAACAGGGGTGTGTAGACTTTTTATATCCACTGTATGGATATCCACTAGAATGCATCAAACTGAAGCTCATAGGCTTGGAATTTGACATCAACATAGAATGCACATCAATGACTAGTGACTGCTCATGCACAAAACACACCTCAAGCTATTTACCAAGACAATATTTACCATGGTTGGCTTCCAGCTGAATCCCGGAGCAGAGGTAGTTAGGAGGTAGGTAGGCCGATGCATGAGACTGGTTTATCCACATTGGAAAGCTGTACTCACTATAACACCACACCCATCTTGTCAATAAAGTGGGATTCTGCTGATGAAACCTACCTGACTGGTCGTAGATGCTGTAGTTATCACTGCTGTGACCCATCTGCACAACGCTAACATGACTCTACGGAGAAACCGCAACAGCCGTTTTGGAAAGTATGTCTCGCCTGAAGGATTTAGCAGCTTGTCTCTGGGATCTTACTCCGGCCCCAAGCTCAGCAGTGCCAGTGGGCCATATCATGCGGCCCCTGTTACCCCTGTGACATTCAACAAAAGCCTGCTAACCCCACTGAAGTTCGATATAGACCCCAGTTTTCATGCTGCCCGAACCCAAGAGAAGGACGAGATCAAAAGACTCAACAATCGCTTTGCCTCCTTCATTGATAAGGTAAGACACACTTGTGTAACAGACAAAATAAAAATAAATCTGGTCTTTCCAAACAAGCGAATTATAAAATAATTAAAATTTGTCAGTCCTAAAAAACATATATACTCTTTGTGGTTGTGTGTGTCATATTTGTGTCCCAGGTAAGATTCCTGGAGCAGCAAAACAAAATGCTAGAGACCAAATGGGAACTGTTGCAGCAGCAAAAGACAGACCCTTCAGACGTGGAGCCCATACTGAAGTCCTATATTGCTAACCTGCAAAAACAACTGAATGCCTTAACCAGGAACAAGGAAAGACTAGCCTTGGAGGGCACTGCCCTACAACAAAGTGTGAATGACTACAAGATGAAGTAAGGCATTGTCTTCAGAATGGAAGGGGCTATTGTTACATTTCCAGAGCACGTAGTATACAGTCTCATACTGTATGCTAATAAGCAATTAGGTGAGGTCATAATACCTATACTGCCTATCAGTAAAATAGTCTAAAATGTTCTTCTGATGGTTTCAAGGTATGAGGATGAGATCAACAAGAGGAACTGGGCAGAGAATGACTTTGTCATGCTTAAACAGGTATAGCAAACAAGTCCTGAGACCAGCTAAATTATTGTTATTAAATAATAATAATAATAATAATAATAATAATACAATTAATAATAATAATAATAATATTAATATAATAATAATATTTGTTAATGATTTAGTGAAGAAAATAAACAACTTATTATTTGCACAAAAAAAATCTCCTTCTAGGACTTGGACTCTATCTATCTGTCTAGAGTGTGTCTGGAGGAAAAAGTAACAACTTTGGCAGAAGAAATTAACTTCCGCCATGCTGTCTATGATATGGTATTAAGCCAACTGTTATCCACCAGACTAAATGTGCATTGTGCAGGGCATTTGTCCACACAACAAATCATATGTTGTAAATCTGCATTGTGTTATTTCATGCGTCAATTAAACCCAGGAACTCAGTGAGCTGCAGGACAGCCTAAAAGAGACCTCTGTGGTGATACCAATGGACAACTCCCGTGACCTGAACATGGATCACATTGTGGCTGAAGTTAAGGCCCAGTATGAAGAGATTGCTGCCCGCAGTCGGGAAGAATCTGAGAGTTTGTACAAGACCAAGGTGATTAGAAGTACAACAAAAAATATATATTTTTAAATGCATAAAATATATTGACATATGAACAGACATACTACATTATGTAAAGTAATAACAACAACAATATAAGGCCATGTGTAATACAGATTGATCCCATTTAAATCCTTTTCTCTGCACAAGTTCAACCAGATATCTGCCCAGGCTGACCAGTATAGCAGTGAGCTACATAGCGCCAAGGGGGACATTTCTGAAGTCACCCGCCTCATCAGCCGTTTACAGAAAGAGATCCAGGCTGTGAAGGGCCAGGTGACTGCTAATGACTTTATTTGATTGATCATTTCAGATATGAGCAAGGTCTCATGTCAGTCATGTATGTGTGTGTCTAATCATCATTATACAGTATTATAACAAATTGTGTGCCTGCTGAAAAATATGGCAAGCCGGTAACATAAGCCTAGTGCAATTACACCAAATGCATTGTTTTGAAACGAAGCATAATCGTCCATGGTACTGAAGAGCTAATAACATATAATAATAATAATATTTATCCATATTGTATGTGTCAACACCAGCAAGCTAATCTGGAGAGCCACATATCAGAGGTAGAGGCACAAGGTGAGCAGTCTATGAAGGATACAGAGGCTCGCATCAAGGACCTGGAGGAGGCTCTGTCTAAGGCCAAGCAGGACATGGCCAGGCAGCTCATAGATTATCAGGAGCTGATGAATATCAAGTTAGCCCTGGACATAGAGATCAGCACCTACAGGAAGTTGCTTGAGGGAGAGGAGGAGAGGTGAACAGGATCATTACTGAGTAACGCATTCAGTGTGTTAACCGGTTATAACGTTTAGAAATATTAAATAGGTATTTTCTCCATCTCTCACTCAGGATTGGACAGCAGCCTGTTGTCAACATACAGGCAGTGCCGAGCAGAAGTAAGTAACACTATCACATACTGTACATTTAGTTTTTCTCCAATCACTAGGACCCATTTCTCAATACCTTGATTTACAAAACTTCACACAGCAAGTACAACAGCAGCATGAGGGATAAACTCTGGATTTATTGCTTTTGCACAAAATGCATTCAATGACTACATCTTTCAAAATTCACCAAAACTCTAACATAACACCAAACAGAAAAATAAAGCAATTTGTTGTGTTACCGCAGTAATATCATATATATATATATATATATATATATATATATATATATTACAATCTAAAAACATTATAGTAAATAACATTTTTAACAATTAGACCAACCAGAAACTGATCAGAACAGCTACGCAGGTGTTTCATTACAAAAGGGGACATCTTCCGTGTAGGAAGTTTTGCACTTTAATGTAAACACGAGAGAGCCGAGATAGATGTGTATATTATATATAGACCCTTTTACCAAATCAAACAGCAAAAAAACTAATATATAGACCATTTTACTTCCGACGTCACGCCAACTTCACTAACATATGCGCGCACAGCTAAGCAACAGAGGTACCATTAAGCCCTATATATAAAAAAAATAATTATCTCTTTTGCAATTATCCTTATGACTCTACATTATTTCACCTGCTATATGTGCTCATATATCCTGTACTTTTTTACCAGTTTAAATGTCTTTAGAGCGGGAAACAACCCATAAAAATGCACTTTTGCCATTTTCGTCAGTTTTCGGTAGGGATGGCACGATATAGTTTTTTTCAGTCCCGATACCGATACAGATACCGGCACTTTGGGTATCGGCCGATACCGAGTACCAATACTATTCAGGTTTCAAATTAAGTATTAAGTAAAGTTGCCAAGTAAATGACAGCCAATCTCTGTTTTAGGACTTAAATGCATTTTAGAAACCTGCTGCTGATATTGTGGCCTGGGAAAGTTAGACATGGCTGATGCTTGACAGCAGGCCTACGCGTGTAAATTAATTTAATTGGATCAGCCCCATGGATTGGTTAGAACTGTCCAATTGTCACCAATACCGATCCAGCTATTTAAGTCAGTATCGGACCGAATTCCGATCTCAGTATCGTATCGGTGCCATCCCTAGTTTTCGGCAGACGTACACTGGCACGACACTTCCTTGTCACTTTCGTCTGCTAACAAAATAACTGAAACGCCTAGAAGCTGATGTGTGACGGGATACACTATAACAAGGTAAGGAACCCAGAACTAACTTTGTGAAACAATTAGACAAAATCGAACATAAATACGGACAGTGCGCAAACTAGGCCCACTGGAGGGAAACATGATCAACGCAAACCATATGCTAAATTTCATTACATAGCTAAAGACATTAAATATTTCACCATGTCAGATAATTATTTTAGCACACTATGTCAACCAGCAGCTTTTAGGCATTTTTTAGATAGGGCTGTAAGTAACTAACCGTGATCTTGGTGGTTAATGGTTGACTTCAAAGTTATTGAAGTCTGTGGTACTTCTGTTACATAAGCCTTATACATTACATTTACATTTATGGCATTTGGCAGACACTTTTATCCAAAGCGACTTACATGTAGTACGTTTGTCATTAGTTGGACAGGTCATATACCAGCAATTGCAAGCAACCAATATAATATCAGAATAGTTACAGCATTTTGTCATCATGTCTATTACCACGTCAATATATAATTAAATCATCCAACAAAGTTCCTAGTGGCATGAATAACAAAGTGCTTAATACTAAAGTACTAAGTACATAAGGGCAGAAAAGTAGGGTAGAGTTTGGGTTTGGTAGGGTTGGGTTGTTTGTAAACAGTAAATTGGTCTATATATTGTATTCTGGAATTACAGTATTATACTCATTGGCCAAAAATACCCTATGGAAATTAAGTTTTATGGTTGTTTTAGTGCATTTTGGATGTAAAACTGTAGTGCCCAGATGAAAGTTGGTTAAAACTGTGTCAAGAGTTGTGACCAAGGTATTGACAAATGAGTCCTAGCAATTGAGAAAAAAAAAACTTAAAATGTGCTTTATTCAATACTTTTGCAGAAAACAACTATATTAAAGATATAGTGGAGTATTTGTGCATTAAGTAATCTCTGTTTGTGTTGTAATCTGAGCTCCACTGCATGCTTGTTTATCATAGTCGCTTGTGCCTGTTAATGCATGAATATGAGTGTGTGTGGCCCACAGTGCATTTGTTTTGGCTCTTACATGTGACAGCTAGTGGCAGAAAGACATATATAGGAACTTTAATGTAAATGTCTCGCAAGTTTCAGACCTTGCATCATACTATACTGTTGCGTGTTATTTTTCTAATCTCCATCATTTTTTTAGGCGTTGCAGTGGACAGCAACCAGAAAAGTAAATCAGCAGCGATTGTCATTAAGAAAGTGGAGAACTTTGGCAGTGTTATATCATACAACTGAAACTTACAGCCTCTCACAGATAAAATGCACGGGCTTGCAAATACTATCTTCTTTTCTTTTAATTAAATATACTAAACTTTACATCATGCAAATGTAAAGATTATTAGTCCTGTGTCTCTTTTTACACTCGCAGTATTGAAACTTATAAGGTAAATAAAAACAACTATAAGACATACAGGTGTTTGATTAATTCATGCTACAAGTACACAAGGTGACAAAAGTTACACTACAGAAGGTTTCAATAAATGTGGACCTATATCAATCACACTATTAGGCATCATTATATAATGCACATGTATTGCAGATTCTGGATGATGGACAAATAATGCCATATATATTAATTTAGTCATGAAGAAATATACATTCATTTTGTCAACTAACCCGCAGGAATTAGAATAAAAATTATAATTTCTTTCTTTATGCATTTATTATATAATCAGAAATAATCAGCATTTCTTATATAATCAGATTGAAAGCACCTTTATAGCACTTAATGTAGATGCCTTCTGGCCAATGTTTTTGTAATAGCTATTGTTGCAGGTAAGGAATAGGTGGGTCCTACATACAATTTAATTCCCTGTTGAACAGGATAAATGACTGGAGAGGAACATGTACTTTGTATGAGGTCGGATCACACCCATGTTTGCAGTTTTCATCAGAACGGCAGAGGCGTGGTCAGGAAGTGGCCAGGGGTGGCACTGGCCACTACTGAAATGTAATTGGCCACCCCAAGTGCCCCCCCCCCCCCACACAAAAATCTGAAACGGGAGGTTGATGCAGGGCGGAGTGGCTAGGACTGTTTATATAGTCAGTGAGTGTGTATGCATTGCACACATTACAGCGGGAAGACACTGCTCCTGGGAGAGGTTATAGAGCTCACGCTTTCCCCCCACCTGGAGTCAATTTTGTAAGCCTCTGTTTTGCTCTATACATGTGCATGCTAATGTTGAGACCATGGTTGACCATGGTCGCTGGGAGCTGACTTCATAAAATCTATAGCCTAAGTGGTGAGAGAATTATTATTATTATTATTTATTATAAGAAAGCTCAGGAACCAGAAGATAATACACATTGTTGCTTTGTCCAATAATCACATTCACACTAACTCTGTTTCTCAGTCACATCATGGCAATTAGACCGTTTATATAAGCCTGAAATATGTCCAGAATGTTTTTTTATTCTATATCACTTACAGTCTAAATGTGTTAGTATATCAGTAGGCTAAAGCCTATGCTATCACCACTGTGGTAGGATATGGTAAGTTTAGGTTAATATAATATAATGCTCTTATTGTGCGTGTACTGTAACTATTTGGATACTTAATAACCATAACGTTTGGAAATGAGATCAGAAAATTGTCAAATTGTTTGTCTTGACTAGTCTATAAAGATTATGCAAAATATAAGACTGACCCTCACCAGTTCTGTGTATGCAAGCATGTAATATTTATATATTAGCCTATTTTTATTATAATGTCCATAGCAAAACAATTATTTGCAATGCAAATCGTGAATTTGTATATGTTCTTCTGTGGCCATCACCACATGTCCAAAAGGCCCGTTCAATACCGAAAGAATAAACAATCTTAAAATTGTGTCGCAACAGGTGACGACATTTCACCATATATAATCAAGAAATAGTGCAGAAAAGTTAGCTCAGGAACACACAGGTTGCCACACTCACACTGCCGTCAAATGATATAAGAAAGCAAATTAATTTCGGTCGAACTTAATTTAATAATTTAGATTTACCAACCAAGACTGGACCAGTTTACATTTACATTTACATTTACGGCATTTGGCAGACGCTTTTATCCAAAGCGACTTACATGCAGTACATTTGTCAGTAGTTGGACAGGTCATATACCAGCAATTATAAGCAAACAATATTCTAAATAGAACAAATGCAG
>JAODTR010004270.1:0-12175 GCA_025399935.1 Amblyopsis rosae | reverse complement strand
GGGTTTTGTGTTCACAGTTTAGAGGAAAGGAGAGCAGCTTTCAAGAAATGTGTCTTAGCAATCGAGAAAAACTGTAAAACATACAGTGTATTAGATGATGAAAGTGTTAGCTTAAAATAAAACAATATAGGCCTATTTGTCTTACCCTGCTGTGCAGAACATTGCTGTATGTTTGTCATACACGTGAATTGTCAAAATGTGGGGTGCTTGATGATTGCACTGGGACCGCTGAGCTTTTCCCTCGGTTTATGCCGACAAATGATATTATGAATGTACGCTTGTAGCTCTCAAAAGCATATTGCAATCCTGTCCACCTCTCTCTGATATTTCAAAACTATTACTCCAGAAATGTGCTACTGTTTCCTTTTGAATATCTCACTGATTGAAAACATTGAAGACACCATATAAACATACCGTGTGCAAATGCTTGACAGGCGTAGCAACAGTAACCATGGGGGAAGGGATTTAGCAAAGATATTTAGAATTCTTCTATTAATACTTTCTGGTTTGCATGTTTGCTTCTTTGAGTGGACTACAGAAATTACCTGCTAGCTCATGAATGTTGATTAATTATTGTAGGCCAAGATTTCCGACCGTAACGGTGATGCTGCTCATTGAAAGTGTTGTCAGTATCTATGCCCATGGCATCTGCTGAGCAAAGACTACATCACAGTTTCAATGTGCCGTGCACTATAGAGGGATTACGGGGCAGTCGGCGGCAGCTTTGGGGTAGGCTCTGGATATGTCAAATATTTACTGACAATATTATTTAACTTCACGGCATGTAAACCATACACATCAAAATATAAACGATGATGTTAATTCATTATTGAGTGCATCATTTCACCACCAGCCATACACGTTCTGCAAGCCGGTTAGCGTTGGTCTTCTATCAAATATCGCTGAGGTGGCCTACAGTAAGCTAAATCAACACAACGTTCTAGCTAAGCATTTACCATATACCATTCTCTTGATACGGTAACAATTGCTGACTGTCGTGGACTGGACAACCACTGCTGCAATATATGACTCACGTGTGGTAGCAACGAACAGTATGATAACGTCAAATTTATGTAAATGCGGCGTGTTGCTCGCCTGTTCCGTTTCTTATGAACCATTTGTCTTCTCGTTTTCATTTACTTTTGAATTAACGAAAGGCATAGACTACATTTGATAATGCAAGCCCTATAGGCTACTATATTCTGATGTCAGTGTTGTAGTTAGCTGTCTTTAGCTGTAAGTAATAGTCCTCAGACTCGAATAAAATGAATAGACTCAGAATGTATCTGAAAGGGTGTCCTCGCTTGAGCAGCGCACATGCATAGAGAACACACAATCGCGACGACAATATGTGAATTAGCCTGTCGCTAGCCGACTCCCAGTCGCTATTCCACGCCTTGGTGTTGTTCTAGCTTAACATGCAATGTTCGGTAGTGCACAAGCACCTAATTCTTGTATGTATGAATAACCATCAGACGCACAGTTAAAGGGCTCATAGTGGAGGAATTGACAGCACTTTCAAAAAGATGATTATGCAAAGTACTTTTCCGGCCCAACCCATGAGACAAGATATTCCCTTAGAAGTCTAGAGCATTCAAACTGAAGGCTCTTAGGGAATGCCAATTTGGCTAAGTTTGCCACAAGTAGCAAAAAACTATTCTCCCCTGTTATACTAAAAAATGAAAATTGCAAAGCTGCTATGGAGATACTTGGCCATCTGCCTTCTAATCTTGTGCACATTTTAAGAATTGCATTGCAGGCAAACCCAATATAATAAGGTGTAACCTGAGGAATAGCATGTGGTACTGCAAGTAACCCTATAATTGCTGTGAATCAATTCACTTTAATAATGACAATTTCACAGGCTCATTAGACATGTAACAAGGATAAACATAATTAATCATTATGAACAGTTTGTCATCAAAACTACAAAAGTGTAATTACAAAACATGTTAATTACACCTAGAACAAAACATCTTGTAATTACAAAGTAATATTTAATTAGTAATTCCATGTGTGTAATACCCTCCATTAAGATGTTTTGTAATTCCATGTGCTTGTTCACTTTTTACATGGCAATTGACTAGTATTTACGTAGTAGTTACTATTAATTACTATGTTATAAAGGCATGTATTAGTATTTTTATACATTGTGAATAATGTCCACTTTAAGTAAAATTGTACCAAATAGATACAGTAAATGTCTCACCTTGTGTATGTCATGTAAAAAAGGCCCAAATAACTAAAATAAAAACATTTAAACATTTGTCTTTGCACAAAAATAAAATGCATAGATAATTAACCTGTTAAACAGCGTAGATATTTGTCTTACTTTGCAGGCTAGGCTACAGTATGTTACTGTACTGTATGCAATGCAGTGTTATCTTTTTCCAGCTCCACATGTCTTGGGAGAGATTAACAAGTTTATCCATATCAGTGTGGAGAAGTAAACTCCATATTTTGTTAGCATTGGTGAAGCTATGGCTTGTGCTGGTGCGTGTTGTTCCATTTCTCCAAAATGTTTCTGTTTCTCATGCCTTGTCGTGTTTAATGTCCTCTAGGAATGAGAGCGGTTTATGGGGGTGGGTCGAGCACAGCTTATGCTGCTCACAGTGACTGGTGCGTGTCACCCTGTAACCGGGATACTGCCTGTTGCAAGCTCACGGGGCTGATTCATACAGCTCATTATGCTCTCTGCTGAGTAGTGCATTTCAAGTTCATGTCGAGGTACCGGCAGTGATATAACATGATCTTTTCACTGATGATACTTTTGTCAGCTACTCATGACCCAGTTTTGGAAACCTGCACCCGCACCAAACTGCAATGTGCAATGTCGCACATGGCCACTCATCCGCTATCCACAAATATCTGCAAACTATTCTATATAAGCGTACCCAACCAATTTTATCAAATCACCATCATGCACATTTTTTATTAAATAGTTTTTCATGCTCTGAGATTTCTAAAGGAGATTTCTGCATGTGCAATACACTAAAACTGAGAACTGATCCTCTTTTTGCAACTGGTTCCTTGCAAAGTTTGTACAAAGTTGCAATATAAGTTTTATTTTAAATAATTAGTTGAATCCAACACATTTGCAATGCATATGATTTTCCATAATGGCCAAACAATTCTCATTTATTTCCAGACCAGGGGAAATATAAAACTGTCAGTTGGTTAATTAACAATATAAATTGACTGGTTACGCATTAGAACAACAGAAGTGGCTGGTCACATTAAGCTTAAAATTACATTTTATATTTATTTTTCCACCTCTGATGTATTGTTTATCCCCATCATTGAGCATCATTTCACAACTGTGGATTTTTTTAAGTGAATCAATCCATGGGGATTTAAAGCAGTGCAGATTGGTAATAGGAATGGATTAGGAGGGACTCGGGGGAGATTGGAGCTGATATTGAGTTGCCTTGCAGTGCAGCAAAGCAATTTTTGACAGGTGCACTGGAGGAATACGCCGATGAGAGTGGAACTGTGTTGATATTGAATTTTCATGAGCACCTTTAGTGCAGCAGAACAATTACCAGTCCTGTTTTTCAGCAAAGAGCAATTTCATTGGGAATAAATTATCTAACAGCTGCATTCAATTCCGTCAAAAGATTTCTCAGATTGTGCTGTTGTACACCAACTCTGTTAAATTGTGAGTGGGACAACATGTCTTAATATATGACACATAATGCAACTAAATTGTGTGTTGTTTGTCTTCTTTTTCACATATATGCTAATTTGAGCACAGAAATGTCCACCGCTGGGAGAAAGTGATGTATTTTTGAATATATTAACTTTTGCCATATTCCTTATTGGCAGAGAGGAGTCTGTTATAAGGTAGTAACAGTTGTGTTTTCATAAAATGTACGCAGAGATCTAGGAAATCACTTTTAGAAAATGTGATGCTTTTGTCCCTCTGGTAAATATAGCACATACGTTTCCAAAATTAATTTAGGCATGGAAATAAATGGAATATGAGCGTTTACATTCAATATTTATGGCTTTCCCACTGGCCAAGTCCAATAGATGTCTTGCCATTCTGCACACATGGACCACAAATGTCAACATTCATTTTGCATCCCTTCAGTGCATGCATTTACCTTAGGCTGGGATTCTGCTAACACTGAGAGCCTGCTAACCCAGTCACGGTATCTCATCCACTATCCAGCAAATGATCTTCAGTGCATCAAATGGCCAGACAACAGAACCGTTGTGTCTGCCAAGTCCCAGCTAAGCATGTCAATGTCTAAAATAAGACCAGCTTCCTGTCCTTATTCAGTCATCAGGATGTATTTCCACTGAGCATTTCACAGTGGCCATGTAATTGATAATTGTGATAACGAGAGAATGGGTAAATATAATAGCAAGAATAGTACTGAATGGTTAATACTCAGCTTAATAAATGTATATTGCTGTACGTCAAAATAACCATGCATCTGAATCTCTGAATCACCATGGATTGATTTTGCACATTTCAGAATACATTGCAGAATACCTTTATAGTGTTCTGGCATTGTGCATATCCAACAACTAGATTCTCACTATGCTTTGGGTTACTGCCCATTTAGCATTGGGCAGCAGACCAAAGCATTGTTTTGTAATGGTCTAATTATGTCAAATCGTTAATGTTGTGATTCATACTAATACATATTTTTGTGTAGCTGTTACCATTTTTTATTATCATCAGAGAGCATTTATCACTGACCTATATGTTCCTATCTCAACCCTTATTCTTATATTTCTGTTGCATTTTTAATGTTGACGCTGGTAATGTTCTATTAGTGGTTATGGCCCCTGGACTGCAGATATCATTTGGCTTTTCATTTGATCTGCCCTCACTGCATATGGAGTCTGAATGACTAGAGTGTGAATGTACAGTACAGGTATAGTCCTGTGTTGTGATGTGATATTTACACACACATTTCCAAAATTCATGTCAGTGAAGGGTACAGCAGTAAACATTCATTTAGCAAAATGCGCTGACAATGTTTCATTTGACACACACAGTCATTACTAACCTTTGCATTGTAATGCATGGACTTCAGTGTTATATTCTGGTGTCTTGAAGTGAATGGTACTCTGCCTTCTCAATATGTTGTCAATATGAGTTCTATATAAACTTTCTATATACACTTTTTGAGATTTTAAGATTTAAGATTTTGAAAGGTTTGTGCGATAATGATATTTAAGAGAGTGAATAAAAAGATAACATTAATCTTATATTATATTATATATCAATTCCAAAATGCATACAGTTTTAGATAGAGTAGATGTCTTCACGTGTGCTCCGAGACCCGAAAATTCGAGACCCAATCAGAGACCTGACTGGGTCGGGTCCAACTTTTAATGTAAAGTCGATCTGGGTCGGGTCTGACAGTGTTATGATTCTTGGGTATATGCGATTTACCAAATGGACCCATGAATCAATAAATATGTTTATGTTATTATGTAGCTTAAATATACATAAGGAAGCAATTAAAAAATGTTGTAATTTTTTTTTGTGATGGTTTGACAAAACAGGCAGGTTCAGTGGCGCCAGTGAGCGATACTATTGCCAGCGCCCCTGAACATGTATAGGCTACTTGCATTTACTTTTACTTGTTTGCGGTTAATTATCTGACCATGGTCCGTGATAGGAATTACACATTGCAACATCGAATATGTCCAGCCTTGGCTTTCGTTGGTAAATCTAAATTATTAATTCAAATCTGACCGAGATTAATTGGCTACCGTTTATCATTTGATGGCAGTATGAGTGTGGCAACCTGTGCGCTCCTCAGCCAACATTTATGCACTATTCCTTGACATTTTTTGGACCCATGAAGACCTCTAAAATGCAGTGAGGTGGTTGTTTTAAATAAATCAGGAGACGAAGACACAGTAGGCGAAGACACAGTAGGCGGAGTCGGAGACTCGGGAGGCCTCGCAGTATGTCCTAGCCTGAGCTGAGACATAATCCAGCACAGTCTTGGCCTGGCGGGCCGTAGGCAGAGGAGCCTGCATCGACTGTCGCGGTGCAGGGACTGGAGCTGCAGTCTGCAGTGAGGTGATTATTTTAAATAAACTTGGTCTGACATAAATGTGAAATACTAAATGACTAACATTTGTTAGTGTTAGTAGTTAGTACTGTAATAATTATTGTAATAATGATATTTCTAAACATACACTGTAACATGCACACACTGTACAGTCTCTCTCTCTCTCTCTCTCTCTCTCTCTCTCTCTCTCTCTCTCTCTCTCTCTCTCTCTCTCTCTCTGCATCAGTAATTGAGGAGGTTGGAAGCACTCCCATTGGCAATGAAGGTAGAATAAAGGATTTCACACTGGTTAAAATGGGCATAAGCTGTGTGTTTTTGGCACCTTTTGTGCAATGCTTTCTGAACAAATGTTTAGAATTTAGATGAATAATTTGGCATGAATTGGATGCTGTGACATATACTGTACATTTTGAAAGAGGCAAACAATGACAAATGGATGTATGACTATCTATAGGAGGGCCTGATGTCAACATTTGTGACACGTCAGCTCTTGTGATTTATTTTCTATTGTCTATTTTAATCACCGTCTTCAATTTATGCTATTTATTAATTAATTACTTTTTATGGCTTTGTGTCTGCCATTAAAGTAAAGTAGTGTGTATAGTGTTGTGAGCTGATATAACTGCCAATCCTATCAGAACAACTGTCACAAATAACAGAACAGCAAACTGAAAAACTACACAAATAGCTTGGAAAGGATAGCTACGGAAGCAACATGTACAGTACTGTATATAAAATATATTTTACCTCCAACCAGCTAGTGTGTGTATCTGTTTTAATGCGCAAATCAAATTCAAAACCTACTGTAGTAACTAAACATATGTAGCCTCCTGGGGAAGAGAGCTGCAGGCTGATGTAAACAAGGTTTGCTAGCGGTAGGTACTCAGTGAGGTGAGGTGCTTTGAGTCAATAGGATAATATGCCCATGTTAAGTAAATGTGATAGAGGTAATCATGACTGGGAACAGCAATGTCCTCGGCAACTATATAGTGAGATTAAAAAGAGACATGACACACAATATATTCTTGTGCTCTTTAGTTTGTACTCAAATCTTGGATTATTAGTGTTAATGTGATATGATGAAAAATTCTCAAAGTACAAAAGCAGAAAATATTTTAGTGTAAAACACTATTAACTGTGTTAGAGAAAAGACTTCATTGAGGGTACAAATGTAAAAGCGTATGTAGCTCATATATTTAAACTCATTAGCTCTTTTATTGGGGCTTGCTGGACTTCTATTATGACATCTCAGTGTCGTTTGTATGGTTTGACCCTGAGAAATGCTAGAGCTGCGAGAAAAAATAGAGGGCACTAACCTTAAGAGACACACATGATTTGATCTTATTGTTCATTGCTATTGAGTTGTTGCTGGGTACAATCAAACCTTATTGCCTTATTGTCATTTTGTACCTGCCCCTCCCCTTTCTGTTATAGTGTCACCTCGACCTCATTGCTCTAGACCAGCAGGTACCCACACATGCACACACACACACACACACACACACAGTAAATTGTGTCTAAAATGACAGCATGTGATTACTGAATGTAAAACAAAAACTTGGAGTTGGAGTTACTATAAATATGAAGGGATGAACTGATCTGTCAAGGCAGCCGCTGTACTATAATATACAGTTGAATATGCAGTCTCAATCAAGGCATGGTGCTAGTGCAAATAAAGTATGAATAGACAACATACAAAAGTGGAAATATAAATACAAATAACTTATTAGCATTTCATTTCAGAATAATATAAACAATAATATAAAACATTCAAATGGAATTGTAATTTATAATAAATACTATGATGAATATAACTATTTCCATATTATATTTTTTTGGTAATGGGAGTGTGGCTTATTGACAAGCTAAATCATGTTTTCTTGTTTGTTTGATGTTTTAATGTGTTGTATTGTTTTTGTATCTATGTTTTTAATGGGCAATTCTTTTATAGTAATTTTTTCTTAATATGTGCTGAGAGTCTTGCCTGAATAAGCCCAAAGGATATTGTTACATAGAATAAGATGAAAAAGTATATTTATTCTGAAAAGCTATAGCTTGTGGTAGTGTTTGATTTGTATTCATTGTCACCTACACTACGTCAGCAAAAAGAGTCACGATTTAATGCGCCTCCACCCCCCCAACATCGTATGTGTTCAGACCTCATTGGTCTGATGCAGTTTACAAGTTTGATATTTCCTGCCACACCTCAGCTAATCATCCGACATATACCATCTTATATCTACCGGTGCTTCAAGTCAAGATTATTTAGTTTATTTTCACTGATTTTGAAGCAGTACATTTCATTTTAACCTCCACTTCCCTGCGACAGCTGCCATGATGTCTTATTAAGTTTGTCAGTGGGATGACAGCCACTGGGGCTTAGCAGCAGGTTGATATATAATTGTTTATTTCACAGGGCCAATGCTCGCAAGCTTTCAACACATGATGAAGAACTTGTGGGGGAATCTCACTGGCAATTGCCCTGTGGGCTTAACTGTTAATAAGACCAGTCAGCACCTGTGTGTGTGTGTGTGTGTGTGCGTGCGTGTACGTGCGTGTAGGTGTGTGGAATACTAAAACCTCTCTGTTGCTGCTTACGGATAGTGTTCACTGGTAAGTGTATGCTTGGGTACATCGAGGTGTTTGTGTTTAAATGCCAGTGTCCTCGATGCATTTGCATTGCACATTAAATATAAAGAAGGCAATTCAATCATAACAGAATGGATCTGCTTTGCAAAGCTATAAATATGTCAGTGTATCATTTGAGTTACATTCTTTCTGGATTATGAAACTGTTGATATTTAGATTACTGGCCAGTTAGACAATGCATGGTGGTTTAGTGAGCAGATGGTGTAGTGTGCAGAGATGTCTGCCCCCAACTCTATGGGCAGTGTTTGTGGCGTTACAAGAAATGTATCTTAAAATAAACATAGAAACCAAGAAAATACACAGAAAGAGAGTCCCTCTTCGTCTTAGCATCTTCGGTTGTCCATCAAAACACAGTGGTTAAGTCCACTCCTCTAATGGTGAGCTCTTTGAGCAGCAACAGCCTCTGTTCTGATCACTTCCTCATTGTGTTCATCACAATCCATGTAACACTTATCCGGCCTTCCAGCTGAGCTTCCACCATAGTGTGTAGCTTATGCAACTGATGCTGGTTTAATGCGGCACCGGATACCATCGTCAATGTCAATAGAGCGGGTGGGATACTGGTGGGGGCACATATTCACATGAGATTGTCCAGAAGCATACAATGGTCACTCCATCGTAATATTGTTAGTTTATAGGCTATTTCATATAAAGATATTATTGTTTCTAAAACTTAATTTTAAGTATTATTGTCTATCTTATGTTGGCATTAGTAATAGGCTGGTTGGTATCCATCAATTGTCAGCCTATCAGTCAAACAAATACTGTATTTACCATGAAGAACCTGTTGTGAGGCCATGGGTGTATTGAGATGTGGCTGGGACATAGGTGCAGGTGGGATGTGGGGTTGGGGCAAGGCCTAGGCCAGTGCAGGTATCATTGGGGCTGTGGGCATCCAATGTGGCACTGGTGGGCTCAGTGGTGGGGAAGGCATTAAAGGAGTCCCCATCATTTGCACACACTGGCGACTGGCCTGCTGCTCCTCTGCTTGTTTTGATTGCAGCGCTCTGCTGTTATTGCCGTGTTTGGTCAGCCTCATCCATCAGCTTCTTTTGTTGCACGCTGGTTCCCCGGTTGGCCTTGGCCTTCCTCTATTCTGCATTGGGCACCAGGAATCAAACATGTTTCTGTAAATACTAGTATACTGTATGTGAGTAACACATTAACAGCGGTTTGTTCCTGTGTATATACAGTATGCCTAGAATGTGAATGTTGTACCATAAACAAAAGCTAAATATATAAACAAATAGACACACAATAACAAACAATAAAGTGTGAAACAAAAGCCCTTACCACTCAAAAAGAAGAGCCGTCATTCTTTTCAGCAGCTGGCAATACTGTGTGCGTGTAAGGCTCAATACGTTTCATCCCCTCGAGCTACCACTTTTTCTAAGCATGTCATGGACTTTAATGTTGTTTTCTTCCTCTCAGCCTGTTGGATATGTTACAACATGCTAAATACCAGCAATATTCATGGTAACCAGCCCAGTTTTATGCTTCAACAGGGTGTTCCTCGAGGGAAAACACATAATTTGGCCAAATTAATTTGGAGATTGATTGAAGACTCAGTATTGTAGGCATTGTTCACATTTAAGAACACAATAAATGGAATGCTGTTTTCATGCTCAGAGTATAATATATACAAAATAGAAATTATTTATTTTCATACATACAGTACAGGCAAATTCTGTCTCATATGTCACATAACCTCTTAATAACCGCTGTATTTCCCCAACTAACTCTTTGAAGTAGAATCTTAAACTTGCCAAGCATTCCGCCAGCCTTCATGTTTCGGTAAATGTTTCAGGAGGGTTAGAAATCCTATGGGGAAGATTGAAAAATGATCTCGCTATACGGACACATACAAATATGACATTCATAAAATTGAATCAACAAAAGATTTTAAATTGCAAAAAATGTATTGGTTGAAAAAAACAAGTAATCATTGTAACAATGGAATACTGTATGTCGTATTTCTATCACCGTATCTAACAATAGAATACGGTATAACATAACAATGGGCCGGACCCCTGAGAGACACCCCAAATCACATTACAACATTCAGAGATCACATTGCCATGTAGCATTACCAATTACATGGCACAGTAAGTACAGGTGGGCCTAAACCAGGAAAGAACTAACCCTAGTGTGACCTGATCAAGAAGCAGTTTGTGGTGGACTGTATTTCTTTCTTTGTTTTTGTTATACTTGAGTAATAATAATAATAATGATGGGCTATAGCAAGTAATTGCTAACCACGTTTGTGAATGCAGTCTTATTAGCTTGGTGCATGATGTAGGAAATCATTTGGCTTTAGCCAGGTGTCACATAGTCCTTTCATTTGTTCTCTTTGGGGGTTTAAAGACCATGTGAGTGATCTAATGGTTTTAATTAACATTTTTGGGGATGATTACATTTTTTGCTTTATATCGTGTTCTACATTATCCTGATCTCATAATTATGAGATATTTTCTTGTAATTATGAGATATTTAATCATAATTTGAGATAAAGTGTCATTTTTTAATTTTGTGAATGCAATATGGCCATTCCCTTTTCCAAGGAATTAGTCAGAAATGTGAAGGACTTTATGCAAGAATCAGATGTGCATGAATAACCCACCCTCGGAGGACATACTTAAATTGATTAAACTAAAATAAAAATGTTACGGTTTCTAAGAAGGTTTTATAAATGAGACATGGTTGATTTAATCTAATTGTATATTAAAAACCAATTAATTGCTGTTTAAGTGAGGATATTTAAACAGTTTTGTAGTTTTGACTTAAACACATGGATATATTTCAGTCTCTCTCTCTCTATCTCTCTCTCTCTCTCTCTCTCGCTGCTTAAGGAGTGAGAACAGGCTGCTCTCTCTATTCTTTCTCTCTCTAAATTCTATGAAATTCAATATTTAATTCAATGCTTTATTGACATGGAAGTTCAAGCGGCGATGTTACCAATGCATTAAATCAAACAAAGATAAATGTACAGTCTGTCCAACACTTTTGACAGTACATAAATAAAATAAACAGCAACATCAATGCAGCAACATTGTTGTCTATAGAATATCCCACATAAATATAAAATATCCTCCAAACACTCCTGTGTTTGTGTGTGTACTCATGAAGGTAATTCACTGTCCCTCAGGTTGTGGTATGGAAATACATATTTGGCAGCAATATGTCATGTCTCCTTCTCCTGAATGTATCTTAATGTTGAAAGGTCATTCAATTAATTTCAATCTGAAATTTCAGATGAGAATTTATGTAAAAAGCATTCCTTGTTCCACTGAATATTTAGCATTTTAGGAAGAAGTGCAACTCTCATTTTGTCTCTTTTCTGATATCAGAGTTTAAATACAACTATATACACGTGTACTCAATGTGCTTTTCTCCCATGCAAACTCTCATTATCAGACCCCCTCTCTCTCTCTCTCTCTCTCTCTCTCTCTCTCTCTCTCTCTCTCTCTCTCTCTCTCTCTCTC